>CAMRHE010000217.1:3300000-3497500 GCA_947044405.1 Leptodactylus fallax | reverse complement strand
TGACAATGCTAGGCCTCATGTGGCTGAAGTGTGTCAGCAGTTCCTGCATGATGAAGGCATTGATGCTATGGACTATCCTGCCTGCTCTCCAGACCTGAATCCAATAGAGCACATCTGGGACATCATTTCTTGTTCCATCTGCCACATTGCACCACAGACTATCCAGGAGTTGACTGATGCTTTAATCAAAGTCTGGGAGGAGATCCCTCAGGAGAACATCTGCCGCCTGATTGGGAGCATGCTCAGGCATTGTGGGGGGTCATATAGGCACTTGGAGGCCACACACACTACTGAGTCTCATTTTCTTTGTCTTGAGGCATTTCCACCGAAGTTGGATCTGCCTGTAATTTGATTTTTCACTTTGATTTTGAGTATCATTCCAAATCCCGATCTCCAGGGGATACTCATTTAGATTTACATTGATCATTATGTTTTATTGTTCTCAACGCATTACACTATGTAATGAATAACTATTTGCAACTGGAATAATTAATTCATTGATATCTAGGATGTGCTAAGTGTTCCCTTTTTTTTTTTTTTTTTGAGCAGTGTATATTATCCATACTTACTGGTGATGTGGATTGGGTGTGAATGCTAAGGAATCTACAGAACGTGGGTACTGTTGTTCCCTTGTTCGAGAGAGAATGGATTCCTCACACTTTCCTTGTAATGTTTATGTTTTATCTTACAGCTATTAATGTAAAGGACTCCTATTTTATTTTCATTTTTCCCCCCCCCTTTTTTGTGTTTAGTTAGGTTGGGAATGCAACTAATAATTAGTTTATTTGTAGAGTGAATAGATCCAGTTTTGTGTTTGTTCTTTTATTTGGCGCTCTAGTGCATGTGTTTGTATGAATGACAAGTATATGGGCCCTTGTCCTATGTTTTTCCATGTCTGTCTATATGTTACATGTTCAATCGTCCACAGCTGAAAGACTTAACTAAAAAGGTATTGACTGCTCACTTGCCCAAAAGGGGCAGTGACAAGTGATGTAGAGGGAAGGGAGGAAAGCAGGGGAAAGGGATGCATATGTTACCAGAACAGAAGTAAAAGAACTTTTTCCCTCCTTTCAAAACATTCTGAATAACTGAAAAATAAATATACAGTGGGTACGGAAAGTATTCAGACCCCTTTAAATGTTTCACTCTTTGTTTCATTGCAGCCATTTACTAAAAGCAAAAAAGTTCATTTTATTTCTCATTAATGAACACTCAGCACCCAATCTTGAAAGAAAAAACACAGAAATGTAGATTTTTTTTTTTGTAAATGTATTAAAAAAGAAATATCACATGGTCATAAGGATTCAGACCCTTTGCTCAGTATTGAGTAGAAGCCCCTTTTTGAGCTAGAACAGCCATGAGTCTTCTTGGAAATGAAGCAACAAGTTTTTCACATTTGGATTTAGGGATCCTCTGCCATTCTTCCTTGCAGATCCTCTCCAGTTCCGTCAAGTTGGATGGTGAATGTTGGTGGACAGCCATTTTCAGGTCTCTCCAGAGATGCTCAATTGGGTTGAGGTCAGGGCTCTGGCTGGGCCAGTCAAGAGTGGTCACAGAGTTGTTCCGAAGCCACTCCTTTGTTATTTTTGCTGTGTGCTTAGGGTCAGTGTCTTATTGGAAGGTGAACCTTCGGCCCAATCTGAGGTCCAGAGCACTCTGGAAGAGGTTTTCTTCCAGGATATATCTGTACTTGGCCACAATCATATTTCCTTCAATTGCAACCAGTCGTCCTGTCCCTGTAGATGAAAAACACCCCCATAGCATGGGAGTCCTTCATATGTTTTTTTGGCAAACTCTATGCGGGCTTTCATATGTCTTGCACTGAGGAGAGGCTTCCTTCGGGCCACTCTGCCATAAAGCCCTGACTGGTGGAGGGCTGCAGTGATAGTTGACTTTGCGGAACTTTCTCCCATCTCCATACTGCATCTCTGGAGCTCAGCCACAGTGATCTTTGGATTCTTCTTTACCTTTCTCACCAAGGCTCTTCTCCCACGATTGCTCAGTTTGGCTGGACGGCCAGGTCTAGGAAGAGTTCTGGTCGTCCCAAACTTCTTCCATTTAAGAATTATAGAGGCCACTGTGTCTCTGAACTCCTTGGGCATTTCCTTTGACCTCATGATTCTCATTTGCTCTGACATGCACTGTGAGCTGTGAGGTCTTCTATAGACAGGTGTGTGCCTTTCCGAATCAAGTCCAATCAGTTTAATTAAACACAGCTGGACTCCAATGAAGGCGTAGAACCATCTCAAGGAGGATCAGAAGGAAATGGACAGCAGGTGAGTTAAGTATGAGTGTCACAGCAAAGGGTCTGAATACTTATGACCATGTGATATTTCACTTTTTCTTTTTTTAATAAATTTTGCAAAAATATCTACATTTGTTTTTTTTCTGTCAAGATGGAGTGCTGAGTGTACATTAATGAGAAATAAAATGAACTTTTTTGCTTTTAGCAAATGGCTGCAATGAAACAAAGAGTGAAAAATTTAAAAGCGGTCTGAATACTTTTCGTATCCACTGTAAAACAAATCTAGTCCACCAGCAACTCAAATAGCTGGAAGATGTCTTTTTATTGTAAAAGCACTACACCACGTATTGGTCCTTGCAGGAACCTTTCTCAAGTGCAGTTTACCGCTACAAACTGAATTATTTGGAATTATGAAATGAGTTTTCATTTATAAATAAAGGAAAATTATTACAATAAATATCTGGTATATAACAATCATGGTCATATTATTGGGATAGTAGAGCATAAATTCATATTTGCAAAAATTGCTAAATGTTGTGGAATGAATTTGAAATGTCAAATATAAAGGATATTGTAGGACACAGCCCAAAAGTGCCAGGACCAGGCCTCATTTTCAAAACTGACATGTGTCACTTTATATGGCTATAACTTTGAGACACTTTAACTTACACAGATTTGAGATTTTTTTTGTGACACATTGTACTTCATGTTAGTGGTAAACATTGATCAATAGTTTTGTATTTATTTATAAAAAAAAAAAAAAAAAGTGATGGAAATTTTGAAAAAAATTGCAATATTCCAAGTGTGAAATGCTCTGCTTTTCAGACAGTCATACCACCCAAATACATTAATAACTTATCTACCATATCTCTGCTTTATATTGGCATAATCTTTTAATCGTCCTTTCATATATTTTGGATGTTGTAAGCCTTCTAAGTTTAACAGCGATTTTTCCAGATAAGAAAATTTCCCAAACAATTTTTTTAGGGACGACTTTAGTTATGAAGGGAATTATAAAGGCCTATATATTAGAAGCCCCATTTTCAAAACTGCACCCTCAAATAATTCAAAATAACATTTGGGGAGTTTAACCCTTTAAGCATTTCACAGGAATTAAAATAATATGGAGGTGACATTTAGACATTTCATTTTTTTTTTTCCAATAATACATTCATTTAGCCCTAAAATTAACACATTCACAAAGGGTTAAAGGAGAAAATGCATTTTCATCTCAGATTGTTCTGCAATTTCTTCCGAGCATGTGGATGTCAACTGATGTTTGGGCGAATGGCAGCGCGCAGAAGGGAAGGAGCGACACTAGGTGTTTGCAAAGCATATTTTGCTGGAATAGTTTTGAGGTGTCAAGTCTCATTAATAGAGCTCCTAGAGCAGTGATGGCGAACCTTTTAGAGACCGAGTGCCCAAACTGCATCCCAAAACCCACTAAATTATCGCAAAGTGCCAACACGGCAATTTAGCCTTAGATTAACCAGGATCTGTTTTATATTGACCGTGCAATGTTATTACAGCCTGTAATAATATCACATGTGTGATATAAATAGTGAAGGGCCCCAACACAGTACAATGTGCTCCGAAGTGGCCCCCAGACAGTACAATGCGCTCCACCGTGGCCCCCAAACAGTATTATATGCTCCAGAATTGCCCCCACTCAGTATTATATGCTCCAGAGGGGCCCCACTCAGTATTATATGCTCCACTTTGGCCCCCCCAAACAGTAGTATATGCTTCACAGTGGGCCCCCACACAGTAGTATATGCTCCACAGTGGGCCCCCACACACAGTATTAGATGTTTCAGTGTCCCCCATACAGTATTTGAAGCATCTAATACTGTGTGGGGGACACTATAAAGCATCTAATACTGTGTGGGTAACACTGTGAAGCATCTAAGATGCTTCACAGTGTCCCCCACACAGTAGTTTACGTTACTTACCCAGTCCCACGAAGAGCGTCCTCCTCCTTCTTCTGTTCACAGGCGCTGATGAATGACGTCATCGCGCCTGCGTTGGGGCAGAGGTTACACTCTGCAGTCAATGTAGGCCACGGTACCGCGGACTACACTAACAGCTTTCAGCTGTATGTACATATGCACATACAGCTGAAAGAAGCGATCGCTCACCAACTGGAAATCCAGTACCGGATTCCCGGTTAGTGAGCGATCATGGCGATGGCGCGCGTGCCAACTCAGAGGGCTCTGCGTGCCCTCTCTGGCACGCATGCCATAGGTTCGCCATCACGGCCCTAGAGTATCAATACAATGGAACCCCCAGAAGTAACCCATTTTGGAAACTACACCCCTGACAGAATTTATCAAGGTGGATATAGTGAGCATTTTGACTCCACAGCTGTTTCACAGATTTTACTAACATTGGGATGTGTAAATGAAAAAATTACTAAAACGTCACTTTATCCCCAAAATTTTCATTTTCACAAGGGGTTAAAGGAGAAAAAGCACCCCACAGTTTGTTAAACAATTACTCCTGAACACGGCAATACTCCATATATGTGGTCATAATCTACTGTATAGGTACATGGCAAGGCTTGGAATGGAAAGAGTACTATTTGGCTTTTGGAGAGCAGATTTTTCTGGAATAGTTTTCAGGTGCCAAGTCGCATTTGCAGAGCTCCTAAAGTACCAGTATAATGGAAACCTCCAAAAGTGACCCGATTTTGGAAACTACACCCCTCAAGGAATTTCTCAAGGTGTACTAGCTGATAATGAAAATTGCAATTTTTCCAGAGATACGCCATTTCAGTGCCCGATATATTGTACCCAGCTTGTGTTAGCAGAGACACACACTCCAAAAACTGTTAAGTGGGTATTCTGGGCACAAAAGTTTTTGGAGCTTTCATATCTGATACAAGCTGGGCACAACATATTACACGCTGAAATGATGTATTCCTTTTCACCTTTCACCATCAGCTGCGTATTCATTTATGGAAAAAAAAATTAATGCAACACTTGGGGGTTAAACATGCTCACTGTACCCCTGGATAAATTCCATCAGAGGTGTAGTTTCCAAAATGGGGAACGTCAGGAGATTCCACCTTACTGGCATTTCAGGAGCTCTACAAGTGTGTCATGACGTCCAAAAACCAAACAGTCTAAATCTGTGCTCCCAAAACCAAAATAGCGCTCCTTCCCTTCTGCACCTGGATGTGTACCAAAATATCAGTTTTGTCCACGTGTGTATGTGGGTATAAATTGTTGGTACCCTTCGTTTAATGAAAGAAAAACCCACAATGGTCACAGCAATAACTTGAATCTGAGAAAAGTAATTTGCCAAACTACATGTCGACAAGCCACAAAGCTTCTGGGAGAATGTCGAAATTTTTGGCAAGGCACATCAGCTCTATGTTCACAGATGGAAAAACGAAGCATATCTTGAAAAGAACACTGTCCCTATTGTGAAACATGGAGGAGGCTCTGTTATGTTGTGGGGCTGCTTTGCTGCATCTGGCTCAGGGTGTCTTGAATCTGTGCAGGGTACAATGAAATCTCAAGACTATCAAGGGATTCTAGAGAGAAATGTGCTGCCCAGTGTCAGAAAGCTTGGTCTCAGTCACAGGTCTTGGGTCTTGCAACAGGATATTCTGAAGTGGCCTTCTATGAGCCCTGACCTAAATCCTATTGAGCATCTTTGGAAGGAGCTGAAACATGCCGTCTGGAAAAGGCACCCTTCAAACCCGAGACAACTGGAGCAGTTTGCTCATGAGGAATGGGCCAAAATACCTGTTGAGAGGTGCAGAAGTCTCATTGACAGTTACAGGAATCGTTTGATTGCAGTGATTGCCTCAAAAGGTTGTGCAACAAAATATTAAGTTAAGGGTACCATCATTTCTGTCCAGGCCTGTTTCATGAGTTTTCTTTTTTAAAAATTCTGTTGAAGCATGGTTGAAAAACAATGTCTGACTTTGACTTTCATTTTTTCATTTTCATAGAATTTATATATTATTGCTTTTGTCAGATTCAAGTTATTTCTATGACCATTGTGGGTTTTTCTTTCTGTGATTGCGCTGGGCAGTACTGTCAGTGACCGACTGCTCCACCCTAGGTGTGAGAAGGAGCGCTATCGGAAGTCTTTCCTCCCCACCGCGGTTAGGCTGTACAACCAACACCAACCTAAGCGGAGATCAATACAAACAGAGAACTGAAATATCTCTCTGCCTGTTAAATCTTGTTTAGTAGTGAGGTTAAAATGTATTTCTCAATTATAACAAGTTTTATTCCATATGGGTTTTTTATTCTTATAAGTTAAAGAGGTTGTCCCGGAGAACTGGAAGCAGGTTAGTTTTTTTTTTCCCAGTTTCCCCAGCCTTATATATAAAAAACACAAAAAACACACAACCCCTTTAATAGAGTAAAAGGCAGGTAAAACTTCTGATCAACACGGTTGACATTTTGACTCAACTGAACCTGTCTGAAGTTTTTGGTAAACATTGCTGCTGCTGTAAAACTTCTCTGCAACTAAGGTAAATTCATAGCATACAGTGCCTTGCGAAAGTATTCGGCCCCCTTGAACTTTTCAACCTTTTGCCACATTTCAGGCTTCAAACATAAGGATATAAAATTTAAATTTTTTGGTGAAGAATCAACAACAAGTGGGACACAATCGTGAAGTGGAACAAAATTTATTGGATATTTTAAACTTTTGTAAAAAATAAACTGAAAAGTGGGGTGTGCCAAATTATTCGGGCCCAATTAAGTTAATACTTTGTAGCGCCACCTTTTGCTGTGATTACAGCTGCAAGTCGCTTAGGGTATGTCTCTATCAGTTTTGCACATCGAGAGACTGAAATTCTTGCCCATTCTTCCTTGGAAAACAGCTCGAGCTCAGTGAGGTTGGATGGAGAGCGTTTGTGAACAGCAGTTTTCAGCTCTTTCCACAGATTCTTGATTGGATTCAGGTCTGGACTTTGACTTGGCCATTCTAACACCTGGATACGTTTATTTGTGAACCATTCCATTGTAGATTTTGCTTTATGTTTGGGATCATTGTCTTGTTGGAAGATAAATCTCCATCCCAGTCTCAGGTCTTTTGCAGACTCCAACAGGTTTTCTTCCAGAATGGTCCTGTATTTGGCTCCATCCATCTTCCCATCAATTTTAACCATCTTCCCTGTCCCTGCTGAAGAAAAGCAGGCACAAACCATGATGCTGCCACCACCATGTTTGACAGTGGGGATGGTGTGTTCAGGGTGATGAGCTGTGTTGCTTTTACGCCAAACATATCGTTTTGCATTGTGGCCAAAAAGTTCGATTTTGGTTTCATCTGACCAGAGCACCTTCTTCCACATGTTTGGTATGTCTCCCAGGTGGCTTGTGACAAACTTTAAACGAGACTTTTTATGGATATCTTTGAGAAATGGCTTTCTTCTTGCCACTCTTCCATAAAGGCCAGATTTGTGCAGTGTACGACTGATTGTTGTCCTATGGACAGACTCTCCCACCTCAGCTGTAGATCTCTGCAGTTCATCCAGAGTGATCATGGGCCTCTTGGCTGCATCTCTGATCAGTCTTCTCCTTGTTTGAGATGAAAGTTTAGAGGGACGGCCGGGTCTTGGTAGATTTGCAGTGGTCTGATACTCCTTCCATTTCAATATGATCGCTTGCACAGTGCTCCTTGGGATGTTTAAAGTTTGGGAAATCTTTTTGTATCCAAATCCGGCTTTAAACTTCTCCAAAACAGTATCACGGACCTGCCTGGTGTGCTCCTTGGTCTTCATGATGCTCTCTGCGCTTTAAACAGAACCCTGAGAATATCACAGAGAAGGTGCATTTATACAGAGACTTGATTACACACAGGTGGATTATATTTATCATCATCAGTCATTTAGGACAACATTGGATCATTCAGAGATCCTCACTGAACTTCTGGAGTGAGTTTGCTGCACTGAAAGTAAAGGGGCCGAATAATATTGCACGCCCCACTTTTCATTTTTTTTTATTTTTTACAAAAGTTTAAAATAACCAATAAATTTCGTTCCACTTCACAATTGTCCCCCACTTGTTGATTCTTCACCAAAAAATTTAAAATTTTATATCTTTATGTTTGAAGCCTGAAATATGGCAAAAGGTTGAAAAGTTCAAGGGGGTCGAATACTTTCGCAAGGCACTGTATATCCAACAGCTAAAGATGATCCCAAGCACCAAAAAACCTACAAACAGAATGGCTGCAGAACAAAATAAGAACCAAAGCGTTGTAATGGTCCAAGTTATTGTTGCTAAAGGTGGTTCTACAAGCTATCCACTAATGGGGTACTTACTTACGGCTTTACCATTTTGGCTGAAAAAAAAAAAAATGGAATTTTTTTTTTTTTTGTTTCAACCTGAGGGTATTTTTAACTAATCCGTAAAATAAATGAACATCTTTGTTATCTATAAAGTTTTTATTATATTTTAAGTTAAACAATTTACAATGATGCTTTGAATTTATAAAATGAACACGCACAGGCTCTATACAACTGACATTGTTGTATTACTATGGCCAATTAAACAGTTAACAGTTACCAAACTATAGCTTTGAGTTTAACAAAAAAAAAAAAAAAAAAAAAAAAACCCACAAAAAAAAAAAAAACTTATTGTTATGCTCACAATAATGAAAATGCATTGCAACACACATACTAATCTGCTTACAGTAGTGGGGTCTAACTGGTTGTTTTCTTATTAGACTAGAAACTCACAAGAAAATGACTTTGGCACATGATATCATGTAAACATACCGAAACATCAAAAGCAATAATCTTGCTACCAAATTGTGTATATTAATGATATAAAATTAATATAATAAATATTTGGAAAGATTACGCATTCAAAAATCGCTGAGGGAGGTTTAGAAATTTTGGATTAAAGACTATTTAAGCCAAAGCAGCAACATACTCTGGTTTAACAAGCCTACATTTTGTAGTCTCATGTATATTATAGCCTATTTGAAAGTTTAATGCCACCCAATTTTACCTAAGGTTAAGAAAACCACATGTATTAAAAACAGTTTGCTGAAAAAATAAATCATATATTGAACCTTAGAACAAGTTACCCAACGGCATTATGAGATCAAAATCAGAAAAATGTAGTGAGACTATGGCAGATAATATATTTCTAAGTACAAATGGAAGTTTGATGGCTGTAATTGTAAAATATAAAAAAAACAGTAGTAACCTGGTGTATTTCTCCAAACAGACTGGATAAAACAAACTTACACACAAGCACTGTGGATCACTAGTAATTATCAAATTATTGTAAAGGGCATAGTTGGACTGCCATCATAAAGTTAATACAGTTGATAGGATAGATAAGCTGTGACCAGACCACAAATTTCTTTTGGAGTACACAGTTCAATGTTTCACAGCATTCCCTGCACTGAATAGGTTCCTTACTAATATATCCAGGTCCCTTGGAGTCCCAATGATTAGCTTCTACAGACATGCAGCAGGACTAGAGTGGAGTCAGTGATGTCACACAGAGCCTGAGCAGCAGGGGCAACAGAGACTTCCAGCACACAGCTACAAATTTAATTGGGGCTTATATAATAGTAAGGAAGCTGCTTTTTTTTTTTTTTTTAAACTGCATAACCCCTGTAAAGTTTGTGATACACACTCATTTAGAAACAGCTGACTATTCTATATGGGGACTCTGGCCATTCCTAATGTTTGCCATACTATAGGAAACAAGGACACAACAAAATAGGTTTCTAGCAGTAGCTTATTCCATACCCAAATGGCCATAAATATGCAGGATTGGCTGCTCCGAGCATTAATGTTCATGAGGTGAGCCAAGCGAATGAGCGTTCACAGCTAAATTATGCTTACACCCACCTTACTAGCTGTGTCAAGATAAAGCAAGAATGGATAAACCACAGGTTCATTCACCAAAAGAATGAGGCTCTCTCAACATTGACCAATTTGGGATATGTAACTTTTGGAGTTGTAACTCATTTCTCCAGATACAGGCTTAATATTCAGTTAGAAGCAAAGCCCATCAAGTGTCATTTGCCTTTAACCAAAAAAATAAAAAAAAATAGAAAAAAAATACCCTCTCCCTTTTTCTTCACAAACATCAGCCACAACCACTGAAAGTACTTAAAATAGGCACTGCACGAAAAAGTCTGGAAAATTAAAAAATAAAATAAAAACTTTTTGCATTTATAACTGGTCTATATAAGACAACTAAGACATGTGCTGACCTAGTTAAAAATATGACGCCAATAAGAAATGATGTTTGCAGCACAGAAGAGTACAAAAGAGTATAAGGATGTACAAAATAACAAAATGGATGCACTCAAGACTGGCAATAAAGGCTGGCTATAGTCTCCCAAATAAGGAATCAATCAATTTTTCCATTTTAATCACAGACATTATTCTTTTTTTTTTTTTTTTTTTTTTTTAAAGAAAAGGAGGGCATAAGAAAGTACTATACAGTATTGTCTTATTTAGAAAAGGGAATTTCCCTATACAATACATTTTTTTGTTCTGTAGATTAGTTTTCATGGATGATGATTAATGCTTATAAAAAACAAAAAAAAAAAAATTACCTTACCTCAACATAACTGAAAGCACATACAGTCAAAGCTCAAATAAATACAAAACATCTTCCAGCAGCAACTCTGTACTTTAGATATTATTTCAACAAAATAAAATGACTTCTACAATGTAAAAGTGTTTCAGATGTTCAAATCTGCAAACATTTACCACACCTTCCAAAAAACTGTTGCACTGCTTCAGTCTTGTACTGGTTCTTGTTCAAGTTGAGGTACCCCACTCAGATCAAGGGAAACAAACATTGCACATACATTTTTACACATTTTGCATTGAAATATAGAAATGGGGCAATACAAGCAACCTGTTTCCAGGTTATTTCTTACACACAGAGCAAGTTATGATGTCCCAACGCCATTTATCTTTTCAAGTGTATACCTCCATTCCTGCACAGTTTTGCAATTTTTCTTCTTGGAGGACCTAGGCCTATGTGCAATATTTAAATACTTTTCATACCCAGATCACAGAATTGTAGAAGGCCCTGGTTTTCTTTTCTCAACAGCTATCTCTCATATCCATTGTACGTCTGAACTCCAAGCCCAGATGGAATACTGAGGTATATAAATCAGCAGAATGTTTACCATATACATCTGCAAAGCATTCATAATCGATGTCCATGAAATGATGGTCTCCCCCCCACCCTTTAGCCCAAGACTTGAGACTTCTACTGTTGTAGATTGAGTGAAAATTTCCATTGCTGCGATAAAGAAGGACTGCAAGCTTCTACCGTTAGACCACCATTTTTGGCATTCCGACTGTCTAGGCAAAAGTTGCTTCCAACATGCCTCAATTTAGAGTTGTTTTCAATTTGCTCCCATTTCTAAAACAAAATAAACATGAAAAGTGTAAGAAACTACTACAGGTAACTTCACCCATAAAGGACTACACATTTTGCATGCTTAGAGAAGGTCTAATTCATAGATTCATTGTTTTTGCAGAATAAATGAGGGCTTTCCAAATTTAAAACTATATTTACCTGACGTTTGCCACTCGCGTTGAAATAAAAAAAAAAAAGTGAAATGGATAATCTGTTTAGAAGAACTGGTAAAAGTTGTCATAACACATCCTGTTTCCAATGAGTAGTTTTATTAAAGCTAGGTTCACATCTATGCACACCAGTGGTCTCCGTAGACTATAATGGGGTCAGCCAACTGGCCACCATTTTTATACTGAAACAAACGAAGAATCCGGCGCAGATGTGAACTTAGCCTTTATTGGATATTTTGCAAGAATTTGTACTATAAATATAATAGAGCAACTTCTAATTGTAGTCTGGAGGTGAAAGGATCTCAAATAGGCCACACACATAAGAAATGTATCTGTAGATCCTTTGGCAGATCCAGGTAAATTTGGTGAAATCTGCAAAGAATCTGATGTCTACGGCACTCACAAAATTAACAGCAGATGCTTTCAAAATAATCTGATTTGTCAGTGTTCCACTGATAAGTATCTCATGTGCATGGCCAGCTTTCACTGTAATGAGCCCCAAGGTTTAAAAGCATACATTACACTAGGATGGCATGTAAGGCAAGTGCAAAAATATGTACTCTCACTTTTGAGCCTCATTACACTTAAAAATTACTGCTGAGATGCAGTCCTCTGGCACAACCACAACACTGTGTATACAGCCTTCTGTTTCAGTCTACACTTGGGGAATTTTATGGCGGTTTCCTTCGCCACTCTTAAAGGGGTTGTCCGGGGATAAATTGAAATCCCTACGCTAATCTAAACACCCTCCACCCTCCTACTTTCTAAATAACATAAGCAATCAAAAATGTATATTTACCCACATTTTCTGATTATCCGGTGACGATCCGTTTCCGGAAATGAGGAAACTGATCGTCCCTACTACTCCCCCACCCCCCAGCCACTCCATCATACTTACCTTCCAGCCTTCTTCCGCAACGGCTTCTAATTTTCTGACTGCTGCCGCGTCTCCCAGCGCGGCTCTGTGCATTGCTGCTGATAATCCACCTCTACTGCGCAGCTCCCATGCATGCGCAGTAGAGGTGGGTAGTCGCTGCAGAGCACAGAGCAGTGCTGGGAGAAGAGTGCGCGCCTGCAGAATCAGTAAAGAAGGAGGGGCCATCGCGTAGGAAGAAGCCATGAAAGGAAGAGAGGTAAGTATATAATGGGATCGGGGGTTAGGCTGAGTAGGTAGGGAAGGGCTAGTAGTGGGTGGATTAGCTGGGGAGAGAGAAAGAGAGAGAGAGAGAAAGGAGGGGGGAGTAAGGTAGGAGGAGAAGTAAGGTGAGAGGGGTTAGTGTGGAAGTTACATAGCAGGTAGATGAACAATGTAAACAAATGCAGAAGATACCAGGAGCTCCCAGAGACACCCAGAAATCACTCAAAACACTGCTAAAGGTATATGGGTACATTTATTACCCATTTATAGCACTAACAGAGATTAAAAAAAAAAAAAAACAACAACATTTTTTTGCCTGGAAAACCCCTTTAATAATTCAGATGCATCTTGCACCAGGCAGGAAATTAAGAGCCTCCAGCCTCTTAATAATTCAGGCACAACCATGTGTGCCATAATTGAAATTTAAAAAGGACCCATTGCCAAAATGTGTGGTATTTACACCCATCTACCCAAAAAACTGGAGTAGATGGGTTCGTAAATTTCCCCGACTGTAGTTCTAGAGTTGTAGGCAGCTAAGAACAGATAATCAGTGGAACTGTCAGGTGTCTAACCCCTACCGAACTGATATTGATTACTTATCCTAAGGAGGATCATCAATATAAAAAACCTAACAAAGCCAAAAAACCTAATTGACTATCAATTTAAATCCATTCCCCTATTTCAAGGTCAGCTGTGAAAAGGAAATATTGCCTAAATATCAAACTAAGCATTCTGTAAAGGTTTTTCCTCCGTAGGCTCACTTGTGTTTTGAGAAAAATCTTTTGTACAAATGTTGTGCTCTTACTTGTCTACTGTCATTTTCTCTGCATCCCTGAAGTTTTATAAGTGAACCTGGTGCTCTTTCCACAACAGTAAGGCAAAGATCCATGTGTTTGACCGATTTGTCCTTTGTTAAAGCCCATTCCTGAAATTAAAAAATAAAATTATATGTTATCCTATATTCTATTCTCTCCAAAGGAAGAACCTCCTTTACCAATTTTGTCTTGGACTCTATTCACATTTCTGTTTCTGTCCATATCAAAGGTTTAAATCAGAATTAAACTACTACTCCTACAGAAGTTTTGAACCTATGTTACTGTACAGGCATACAGTGGCATATGTTGGCCATTAACTTCCAGTGTATAAAAATATACAGAAGAATAGTAAACTACATAATGGCCCAGCACAAGCTGAAAGCACACTCTTAGCATATGAAGGGTGCATGGAGGCCAATTATGTATTTAGCAAGTACGCTGGGAGCTCCCTCAGGACACGTCATATGTGCAAAAAAAAAAAGATGCTGAAACCTTTATATTGGATATATAACACTACGTTATGAATTGGAGCCTACTATTATAATTATGACACAATATTATAGTGACAAATGAATATATATTTTAGGTGCCTCTCACAAATAAATGGCACAAAGGTGAACCCCTCATTAAGTCCTCAGGACTAAGGCTTCTTCCTTTTATTAAAGGTCACTCCTTGGACCCAGAGATACCCCAAAAGGATAAAAAGCTAGCATCTCCATGGTGTACATCTTTGTGTACATCACATGCCTCGAAATTGGAGTGTCTGCTTGTGTATAGATGGCGTTAAGGTGCTGGGAAATACATCTACAAAATTCCTGTATAGTTTATCCAATGTACAGTTTAGGACATGTACATTTTACCAGATAGGTAATCCTTGTAGATGGAAGTTAATAAATTACCTGATTTCATATTGGTGGTTGTCAACTGGATTACAGAAGTCCAATAGTTTAGGTAAGTATAACAACAATGAGCATCATCCACAAGCATTATAACAAATTGTTACTTGATGTCTTTTTTTTCTGAAACTGACTGACTATGTACCAGGAAAGCGTTAAGATTTCTGCCTCTACAATAAGTGATATAGTGGGATATGGTGGTGACATTGGCGTAAATTCAAGATTGCTCTGCCAATGACAATGTAATATCCTGTTACCCTCAACATGATAGGAATCATAAATCCCAAAACAACAAATAATTTTAGCTTTGTTTTACTTGATTTGCTGTATGTAATAATTGGATCTGTGGAGTCAGTGTGGCATATCTGCAATGTAACATCTTTTTTGGATATGCTCATGCTCAAAGGCTTATACAAAAGAAGATCACACTCATTTTGAAAAATTTTTAAGGCTTTACACACAGTTTGCCTGCCCGAAGAAACCGTCCTTTTGGAATTCCCCTTGTTAGTAAAATGGTTCCATGGTAGGAAACTATTAGATGTCAGAATTCTGTCTAGATCTTCAAATCATGGAGGCTAATATTCTTTGCTTGTATTTCATTGATAAATTTTATACCAATTGTATTTTGATTAAGCATGCTCACAAAGTCATGGAATACAGATTCTTCTCAATCCCATAAAATCTGGGATTTCAGCACAGCTCCCTGGCCCTGTCACTCAAAGAAGAAAGGGAGGAGGAAGGCATATTAGAGCAATGTGTGCCGTAGCACTTTGTAGCAAAGAAACTGCCCTCCGTGCTTCAGATTGCTTATTTGCATATTGTGAAATAAAATGATTATCCTGACAATTAAGGCATACATTTTCATAGGGAAAAAAGGTTACATTCAGGTGAGCCTGACCTAACTGTGTTGTTGGTTTAATATGCTTCACCCTGGGGACAGCATTATTTATTTGTTTATGGAGGCAGTATGTTTATTGAAAACAAAAAGATTCACATCTTTACTCCAAATGAAGAGATTGGATAGAGGTGTGGGTGTAAAGGATAACCCCTTTCGCAGGAATAGTTCTTGTGCAGTTCACAAAACAGTACTTGATAAATTAACCACCCTCAAATATGTTGCTTTTGATTCACTATCTATTAAATTGAACTTCAGTTCTACCGTTGTCCTACTTTTGAATGTGTGATTAATGTGACTAAAAAGGTGGATTATAATCTACGAGTTCAGAGATTCAGTCATGCGCATTAATTGTCTGTGTGGCTGTGCCAACCTGTAAGTTCCCAGATATGTGCAGTTACAATGCATCTGGAGGCATGCATAGTATCAGCCTCAGACACCGAAAACATGTGGAGAAGTCCTCTGGCATGCGCATTAGCAGCCTGTTGGAATTTAGAAGTTTAGTTTGTTACACACGAATGTGAACGTGCAAACTCTGATGCAAGCGAAAAAGTAATCTTGAGGAAAGGTCACTATGATGACGACGCAGGCACCATAGGAGAATAAGTCTCTGGAATGCATAGCCTGTTGGTAGCTTGACATGTCTATCATATCAATGTAAGAGAGCCGAAAAATGGATTGGATTGTTTCTAGTTTACCATACCTCCAAATGATGTCATGTGGGTTTTTAATAGGAGCAATAAAGTTTTTGTTCTATTCTTTCAGTGTTAGGCAGATAAGGTGAATACTACAAAGTGAAATACACAGACGAAAACTGGGCTTTAATTGACCCTTAGGGGCACAGTTGTGCTAATATATTTAGCCTTTCCTTTGTGTGGGGATTTTGTATATATCCTGTGCAATGCATACAGCTCTCTGTGGAGTAGTCTTCGTAGATGCAGCAGCAGCAGACTATATGAGTCTACTAAGTGCAGCTGCAGGTTTAATTTATACTCAGGTACGTATGGGGAACGGGAGACTGTAAATTATTTGTGAAAATTCAGCACACCTGTCAGCTTCCCCAGTATGCGCCCCGATGCTGGAGATATTGGTGTGCCTTACAGCCTAGCGTCATCGATGGGCTGCGAGGAACACCCCCCCTCCACCACAACAATATTCTTCCATAGACTTGTATTATCAGGGGGCTGTTCCTCAAAGCCCAGCACATACCAGGAAAGCTGGCAGCTTTCTAGTGGTATATAATTCCCACTTAAAGAGGACATTTCATGTCCTCAGAAATGTGTGTATATGCAGGATTTGCAGCTTGAACCTTGTATTTCGAAGCTAATGCAAAATATTAAGCTATTTGTCCTCATACAGTAAAAATACTAAATATAGAATCATTCCTTTTCCAATTGCTTGTCTCTAAATCAGGAATAAAAAAAATACAAGAATTCCAAAAGGAGAGAGGTAGTGGTTAGCTAATAGGTCCATCCAAGCCTATAAAGAGGATTGAATTGGAAGTGGATATTTTGAGGCTGAGGAATGCCCAAAAGCAGATACCAGTGGTAGCGAGATTAATTACATGCCTCCATTTAATAAAGAATAGAAGCTGCCAGCAATTGCTTGGCCCCTTTTCCATATAAAATTTAGCATTTGTTTCTTTCTATCTGAAGCTGTCCAAAACTGACCATCAAAGGCCTGATGCTCACAATGTACTTCACCTGGTCTCTAGGGGAGAAGACAGTACTCCATCACATTCTGGAGACAGTAATATATGTCAGAGAAATTTCATTGATTATGAAAAACTGAACATATTAAGCATATTCAATATACTTCATACTAAATAATAAAACTAAAAAAGGTACACACATAAAAGGGCTTGCCATTAAGACAAATTTAGTCATTAGGGATTAATGGCAGATTTTCACATATTAATATCTGTGCAAATAGTCGTCTCATACATCGCTTTATTATGGGTATATCTACTGATATTTTGTGATAATAGAAGCTGGGTATTGATACATTGAAAGTTAAATTGTAGGTAGTAACATATAAAGCTAAACTGAAAACTACTACTATATAAATCATTTTCACAATGAACATTTAGAAGCAGAAAAACGGGGCACTCACTGGAGCTGGTCATAAAAAGGTAGACACTTATTCAAAGAACGTCCATAAAAACATACACATATAGGAGAGAGGAAGACGCCCTTCAGGCTAGGCAACGAATCGTTCTGCGCACATGCACTTTTTCAAGCCTCAGGCATCCTACAGGACGTTCTTTGAATAAAAGTCTACCTTTTATGACAAGCTCCGGTGAGTGCGCTTGTTTTTCTGCTTCTAAATGTTCATTGTTCCAATATGACTTCGGGGAGAGTGTACCACCTTTCTAATAGCTATTGTGTCAAATATGTTCTCCGAGTGCCGTTGCATTGCAACGTATTTACATTACATAGGTCAGGCATTTAAGCAGTGCCACCTTTTTTCTTCGGTTGCTCAATCATTTTTACACTCACCTGGTTGCCTCCAGCATTATGGCATTCATAAACACCAACAACCCCATCTGCAAAATGGCCAAGTGTATCAAGGCAGTTTGTACCTTGCTGCAAAGCTCCAAATGCGATATCTTGATGGTCAGGAACTCTAGAAGAACAGGACACATTTTCAAAAGTGTTCTAAAACTTATTAGTACATGTCTAAACAAACAAAATTCTACTGAAGCCTCAGTATAAGAGAATTGCATTAAGTCCCAAACCCTATAACAATCTCAGCACCAGGATCTATTAGTACAAGCTTCCTCATGGCCTGCCTTCAGCTTGTAGCCTGTGCTCTAAACGCAAAGATGCAAGTAAGCTAAGTTCACATCTGTACCAGAGACCCAGCTGCAGAAACCACCAGCAATCAGTGGAGAGAAAAGTACTGCACTGAGGACATTTCTCTTCATCAATTTCAGTATAAAAAAGGTGGACACCCGACGAACCCTATTAGAGTCTATGGGGTCCGTGGGTCACCAGTTTTAGTGGTCTGGCTCTCCATTATTTGGTCTGGTTTTCCACTGGCGGACCCAAACGACGGAGAACCAGGCACAGATGTGAACCTACCCTAAGAGCTGAAAGTGTTACTTTATTGTTCTTTTATGGCTAGATTAAGAGCTAATGGTCTTTTATCTGTATTCCCTTTACATAGTGGCACATAACCTGGATAACTGTTTTCACTGCTACTGTCTGCGGTGGCAACTGAGCCCCTTGCTGGTGCACTCAGGTCATCACCTGCAGAAGAAGGCTTCAGAAATAGTGATCAGTATTAGAAAGTTGCAGTTTTCGCAGATGACCTTTTACTTTTTCTAGACAACTGGGCACAGTCTCTTATGTCTGCAATGTCGATTAATGCATTCATCTGGTCTTACTATCAAAGTGGTCAAAATCAGTTGTCCTACCTTTGTCCATACTGAATAATTTCCAATAACCTGAGAACTGCAATTTGCAGTTGGTATCCTCATTTAAATATCTTGGAATCCAGAGGTGGTTAGGAATTGATCTCTATGAATGTATAACCTTTATTGTCAAGATTCTAGCAAAACGTTTCTGGTTTCTCTATAGGACCTTTCACAATCAGCTGCACCAATTTAGTGAAAATGATATTGATACTGCAACTACTTTATAGTGTAACTACTAAAATTAAAAATAGATATAGGGGTATGTGTACCAAAACAATAGATCAAAAGAAAAAAAAAAACAGTACACTAAAATATAACTTTTAATAATAAGTCTAAAAGTGATTATTCTCAGGGACAAAAATATACAAATCATTGGCTAAGAAAGCCTTAAAAAGATTCGTTCAGCAAGAGTAGTTCTGGAACGGTCAAAAAGTCCCTTAAACCAGCAGTAATCCAGCATAGGTGCACAATTGCTGGAGAACTAGTGATAAAGGTCACAAAGACATAATTCCTGTTAGCAACCGCTATACTTAATTGCGGACCATATGGGTCTAGAGGTGAATATCAACATTGCAAAATGTCGAGGTATACCTCCCTCCTAGCGTTAGCAACTAACAGTACATACACACTCTAACTGAAGGGCAGTAAAGGACCGGACCAGAGACTAGCTCAACACCTGACTCAAAAACTTACATTACACTCTTGCAAAGAAACTACCTAAAACACAAACACACATGTAACAACCCATAATCGGTTGAAGCATTCACACATGTAGCTATAGGTAGCCTGCTGACGCGTTTCTACTGAGATAAACACCCAGTTCATCAGAGGCATAAACGTAAGAAACAGGCAGCCAAATTTACTGTTTTTGATGGCGAGCAACAAGCATATAAAGTGGGGAAAAAAAGTAGTCAGCCACCAATTGTGCAAGTTCTCCCACTTAAAAAGATGAGAGAGGCCTGTAATTGACATCATAGCTAGACCTCAACTATGAAAGACACAAAATGAGAAAACATATCTAGAAAATCACATTGTCTGATTTTTTAAGAATTTATTTGCAAATTATGGTGGAAAATAAGTATTTGGTCACCTACAAACAAGCAAGATTTCTGGCTCTCACAGACCAGTAATTTCTTCTTTAAGAGGCTCCTCTGTCCTCCACTCATTACCTGTAGCAATGGCACCTGTTTGAAATTGTTAACAGTATAAAAGACACCTGTCCACAACCTCAAACAGTCACACTCCAAACTCCTCTATGGTGAAGACCAAAGAGCTGTGGAAGGACACCAGAAACAAAGTTGTAGACCTGCACCAGGTTGGGAAGACTGAATCTGCAATAGGCAAGCAGCTTGGTGTGAAGAAATCAACTGTGGGAGCAATAATTAGAAAATGGAAGACATACAAGACCACTGATAATCTTCCTCGATCAGGGGCTCCACGCAAGATCTCACCCCGTGGGGTCAAAATGATCACAAGAACGGTGAGCAAAAACCCCAGAACCAAACAGGGGGACCTAGTGAATGACCTGCAGAAAGCTGGGACTAACGTAACAAAGGCTACCGTCAGTAACATACTACGCCACCAGGGACTCAGATCCTGCAGTGCCAGATGTGTTCCCCTGCGTAAGCCAGTACATATCCGGGCCCGTCTGAAGTTTGCTAGAGAGCATTTGGATGTTCCAGAAGAGTATTGGGAGAATGTCATATGGTCAGATGAAACCAAAGTAGAACTGTTTGGTAGAAACACAACTCGTCGTGTTTGGAGGAGAGTGAATGCTGAGTTGCATCCAAAGAACACCATACCTACTGTGAAGCATGGGGGGGGCAACATCATGCTTTGGGGCTGTTTCTCTGGAAAGGGACCAGGACGACTACTCCATGTACATGAAAGAATGAATGGGGCCATGTATCGTGAGATTTTGAGTGCAAACCTCCTTCCATTAGCAAGGGCATTGAAGATGAAACATGGCTGGGTCTTTCAGCATGACAATGATCCCAAGCACACCGCCAGGGCAACGAAGGAGTGGCTTCGTAAGAAGCATTTCAAGGTCTTGGAGAGGCCTAGCCAGTCTCCAGATCTCAACCCCATAGAAAAACTTTGGAGGGAGTTGAAAGTCCGTGTTGCCCAGCGACAGCCCCAAAACATCACTGCTCTAGAGGAGATCTGCATGGAGGAATGGGCCAACATATCAGTAGCAGTGTGTGCCAACCTTGTGAAGACTTACAGAAAACGTTTGACCTCTGTCATTGCCAACAAAGGATATATAACAAAGTATCGAGATGAACTTTTGTTATTGACCAAATACTTATTTTCCACCATAATTTGCAAATAAATTCTTTAAAAATCAGACAATGTGATTTTCTGGATTTGTTTTCTCATTTTCTCTCTCATAGTTGAGGTCTACCTATGATGTCAATTACAGGCCTCTCTCATCTTTTTAAGTGGGAGAACTTGCACAATTGGTGGCAGACTAAATACTTTTTTTTCCCCACTGTACATAATACTGCATAGTCGGCCGTGGTAACTGGCCACGCTGGCTGCTCATCGGAACAGGATATATATGTCCCAGGCCCCGCCTATCAAATGTGACATAATCTGAGGTGTGCCCAATAGAAATCAAGCTGCCCCCGATCGTCACTACAGAGGCACAGACCCGCCCATAGGGGTGTAAACCACCTACTTCTCAACAGCGCTGACAGCGTCTATAGTAACGTCCGGACACCACGTCACAGTGTCACCTGCCCAAAGTGGAGACTAATAAATCAAAATAAATATGAAAGAAAAATCCACACAAATAAAAATATATAAATATTTATTAGTATCCAATAAAAAATACGGACACAAAAAATGCAAATAATATGCAAAGTATGGGGAAAGACTTGTGAAGTCAATCATAGTACCAGTGGCACATAATATAATGCATGGTAGCAATGGAATATGAATATAGTAATACAGATATCACAGAAAAGTCTCAGCAATGACACTCTCACAGGTATAAAAGTATAACCAGGTAAAACATGCGTTCCACCTAAAAAGAATTTACCACAGAGAGACAAAGGACTACTAGTTGAATAAAGCCACAACCAAAACAGGGCACAACTAAGACTGTGTGATATACAGATGTAACAGATTTACTTATCCAAACCATGCAAACGCGTTTGTGTGTTTTTGGTTGTGGCTTTATTCAACTAGTAGTCCTTTGTCTCTATATTTGGGGTAAATTCTTTTTAGGTGGAACTCATGCTTTACCTGGTTATACTTTTATACCTGTGAGAGTGTCATTCCTGAGACTTTTCTGTGATATCTGTATTACTACATTCATATTCCATTGCTACCATGCATTATATTATGTGTCACTGGTACTATGACTTCACAAGTCTTTCCCCATATTTTGCGTATTTGCATTTTTTTTCTATTTTTTGTGTCCGTATTTATGTTTTTTATTGGATACAAATATTTATACATTTTTATTTGTGTGGATTTTTCTTTCATGTTTACTTCGGTATATTATCCCACTTTTTGAACCCAAAATCCATAGGATAGATACTTGCATTAAGGGAACTAAACTCCCAGACCTAAAATAACATATCATAACAAGTCCAATACCAACTATGGAGACATTAGAAGTTACTTCCAATTAAAAAATCAGGGGGGGGGGAAAGGGCATGACGGTTAATCACTACCAAATCGAAAACCGCAAGTAACTCATATAGATGTGAATGAAATCATGATGTGAAACAAAAGATCTTATAGAGGAATTATTCACATACGGTTGTTAAGAGGAGGGAAACGGGCTCTCATTCAGATGAAACGGGAATATGCAATATATTCATTGAGGCCCCTAGGATGGACCGTATCCATCACAGAAATCCAGCGAGTCTCCCGCTGTAACACTTTCCTATCAAAATCACCATCTCTAGGTGACAGAAGGACTTTCGCAATCCCTTGGAATCTCAGAGATTTAGGATCACCCCCATGTCTATCGTTTACATGTCACCTCTGCTGATGTCATTTATGTGCTCCCAAATCCTCCTGCGGAACTCCCTCATCGTTTTCCCGACGTATTGGAGCCTGCAGGAGCAGGTCGCCACATAAATTACCCCTCTGGTTTTACAGTTAATAAATGTGTTGATCTTGAAGGTCCTCCCCATTGTCTCACTTTTGAATTCATTACCTCTTAATGAATTTACACGCTTTACAGCTACCACACAGGAAGGTACCTGTCAATTCATTTTGAATCCGACCAACCAAGTTTCAGCAGGAGTCTCAGGAGAAATGTGACTATGCACTAACTTGTCCCTAATGTTCGGACCCCGACGATAAGTAATCATTGGTCTGGAGCCCACAAATTTGCCTATACCGGGATCGGATTTCAAGATGTCCCATGAGGAGTTAATCAATTCCCTAATCGTATCAGCCGCTGCATCATATGTCGCAATGATACATATTTCACCGCCCTGTCCCTCTCGATTACGTGGATTAAGGAGTTGTGTTCTTTCCACACTAAGGGCATGATGGTACGTCCTCCGTAATACTCCATCAGGATAGCCCCTTATCACAAATCTACGCTTAAGATCTTTTGCCATTAACATTATACCCCTTGATGTATTTCTTGAGGTGTTTAATTTGTAAAATGGGGTCATATTCTGGGTGTCAATTTTTTCATTTTACCTCAGAGCCTCTGCAATTGCCCACCAGTGTAGTGTAAATAACCAAATTAGGCCACAAATGCACACGGTACTCTTTTACTTCTGAGCCCTGTCGTATTTGCAAGCAAAAGATTAAGGGCACATGTAGGGCATTTCCAAAATAATGAAAGAGTATATTAACTGGAGAGCTGATTTTTCACACTGTCATTAGATGGGCATGGCATATCGGCCACTAAAGTAGCATATATCTGGGAAAATTTCGAATTTTGATTTTGCATTGTCCTTTATTGGATAGCATTTCTTTGTCAGCATTTCTTAAATGAACGTATTTAAAAAAAAAAAAAAAAAATTAAAATTATCTCTCAAAATATAAATATATATAAAAATATCTATCTATGTATTGTTATATGAAAATAATTTCACTATCATATTGTTTAACTACCTGTGAAATGGTTAATCTTTCCAAATGCTGTTTTGAATTATTTCACGGGTGCAAATTTGAAAGTAGGGTTATTTATAGGAGGGGTTTTATTAATATATAGACCTTCAAAGTCCCTTTGGTCCCTAAAAATAGGTTTGTGAAATTTTATTGCAAATTTGGAAAATTCGCTATTAGACTTGTAACCTTTTTAATCTTCTAAAATAAATTGAAGGATGATTAAAAGATTATGCCAACATGAAGCAGAGATATGGTAGAGAATATTTATTTACAAATTTGGGTGGTATGGACTCAGGGCCGCTTTAACCATAGGGCCAACGGTGCTACTATGGTAGCAGGGCCTCCTTGGGACACCAAGAAAGCCCTGCATTTGGAGTGCTGTTGCGGGCAGTGGGTCAGAGGAGTTGAATACAAAGGTGAAGCAGGGAGCCATCTGCTTCTTGCTTCATCATTTGGTCCAGCTCTGTTCTCGGGATAAGAGATGGGCCACTTCAGTGACGTCACATCACGCCTATTGCTCCAAGAAAAGACTCAGGGATGGAACAGAAACAGGGAAATAGGGAAGGGCAAGTATTAGATTTTTTTTTTTTTTTTACATTTGAACTATTGTGAAGGCAACTGGTATACAATGTCCCCCCTGCAGTTGCCCAAAGTATACAATATCCCCCCTCCAGTTTCCCCCACAGTATACAATGGGGGCAACTGGAGGGGGACAATATATACTGAAGGGGCAAGAAACTGTGGGAGCAACTGGAGGGGAACAAAATGTGGGGGCTACTGGAAGAATACAATATATACTTAGGGGGAAAAGAAACTGGGGGGCAACTGGAGTGGAACAGTATTTACTGAGGGGGACAAGAAACTGCTGGGGCAACTAGAGGGTGACAATATTTACTGTGGGGAGCAATATATATTGAGGGGGACAAGAAACTGTGGGAACAACTGTAGGGGGACAAGGAACTGTGCGTGCAAGTGGAGGGGGACAATATATACCTAGGAGGATAAGAAACTGCGGAGGCAGCTGGAGGGGCTAAGAAACTATGGAGGCAAACTGGAGGGGGATAATATATACTGTGGGGGCAACTGGAGGGGGACAAGAAACTGGCTGGGCAACTGAAAGGTGACATGTCTGAGGAGCCATGCAGGAATACAGGTTTATGTCTGAAGGGCCACTGGGGGACAGGTTAATGTGTGAGGCCACTTAGATTATTAGGCCACACAGATTATAGATACTTATAGATTATAGATTACTTAGGCCACATAGATTATATGGGGCCACTTCAGGGGCATTTAACTGTGTGATAGGCCACTGAGGGGCATTATATTGTATGAGGACACTAAGGTGGTATTATACTATGTGGAATCCACTGAAAGGGCATTCTAATTTGGATGAATAATAATAATAATAATAATTTTGTCTAATTGGTGTAGATAGAGTGGCCCGCTTATGAAACCTTTGCACTGGGCCCACCAATGTGTTAAAACGGCTTTGGTATGACTATCTGTCTGAAAAAGCAGGGCATTTTACATTTTGACAATTGTACATTTTTATAAATTTCCACCAAAGTTCCAGAAATAAATGTAAAAAATATTTACCACTAACATGAAGTGCAACAATTTTTGTTTTTGACTCCTTGCCTTCGAAACACCCATAACTTTTTTATTTTTATGTTCACAGAGCCATATGGGGCCTTAATGTTTTCAGAACAAATTGTACTTTGGTACCATTTACAATTGTAAATGGCACCATTTAATATTCCGTACAATGTACTGGGAAGTTGGAAACGAATCATAATAGAGTAGAATTTGAGAAAAACTGTGATCATGAGACTTTCTTACGGGCTTTGTTTTTACAACTTTCACTGCACAGCCAAAGTGACACTTGTATTCTATGTGTCAATATGATTCCAGGGATACCAAATACATATAGGTTTTTGTTTAACATTTTAACCCCGTAAAGCTAAAGGATATACTAAACAAGGTTACTAGATGTGGTAAAGAGGACCCAAGACAGGATACTCAGAAGGAAAGTAAGAAAAAGGAAGTAACAGAGCACAATCTGAAATGTTTTTACACAAATGCACAAAGCATGGGAAACAAACAGGGAGAATTCGAACTGATAATACAGAAGGAAAATTATGATGTCATTGGTATTACAGAAACTTGGTGGAACAATAAGCATGATTGGAACATACAGATGGAAGGATACAACTTATTCAAAAAGAATAGAACTAATAAAAGAGGAGGAGGAGTTGCATTGTATGTTAAAAAAGAACACATTTCCACAGAAATTACACTTTTACAAAATGATAATTTATTGGAAAATATTTGGTAGCAATTCAGGGGAAAAACAATGATAAGGACATCATAATAGGTGTTTATTATAGACCACCAGGACAGACAGAAGACATGGATGAGATTTTTTCACAGCAAATGACCACGTTTTCGAAGAAATATGAAATTGTTATCATGGGAGACTTTAATTACCCAGATATTCATTGGGAAACTCACACAGCTACGAGTAAAGTCTCTATCAAATTTTTATCCTCTCTAGCAGACAACTTCATTGCCCAGCTAGTAGAAGAAAACACGAGAGGAACATCCATTTTGGACCTAGTTTTAACTAACAAGGAGGACATGGTTAAGGAATTAAGGGTAGCAGGTACATTGGGGTTCAGCGATCATGCTATACTTGAGTTTGGGGTTGTAAGAAGAAGAAGACCTGAGAAGACAAAGACTAGAAGGTTCGATTTTAGTAGGGCAGATTTTAGGGGCCTAAAGGTAAGGGTTAGTAGAATTCCATGGCGAAAAATTCTTAAGCACAAAAATGCACATGAAGGGTGGGAAATTTTCCGTAGGGAAATCATTAATGCACAGGAACTAACAATACCTAGAAGGAAGAAAAATGGGAATCACCTAAAAACACCAGGATGGATGACCAAAAAATTACATAACCTGCTAAAAAAGAAAAAATACAACAAGTGGAAGATGGGAGCTATATCTAAGGGAGAGTATACAGCAGTTTGCAGACTCTGCAAGATAAGCATTAAAAAAGCTAAGGCTGAATACGAAGTGAAGCTTGCAAAAGAGGTTAAGAGTAAGGCAAAAGGTTTTTGGGGATATGTTAAGAGCAAAAGAAAAGTGAAGGAAACCATTGGAGTCCTGAAGAACGATAAGGGTGAAAAAGTTAACATGGTGGATCAGCAGGTGGAGTTACTAAATTCATATTTTGTATCCGTCTTCTCCCAAGAAATGGATGGAAATATCAACATTAATGGTGATAGTGATGAGGGGAAAGAGGACTCCAAGCTGATTATAAGTGAAGGTTTGGTAAGAGAGCACTTAGCTAAGATTAAGGAAACCAAGTCCCCAGGACCGGATGATTTACACCCTAGAGTTTTAAAAGAATTAGCAGAGGAAATAACAGAACGCCTTGCAATAATCTTTAATAAGTCATGGGAAACAGGAGTGGTCCCTCTAGATTGGAAAAGGGCAAATGTGGTCCCCATCTACAAAAAGGGGAATAGGGACGACCCAGGAAATTATAGGCCGGTAAGTCTGACCTCGATAGTAGGAAAAATCTTTGAGCAAATTGTTAAAGAACATTTAATTAGGTACCTGGATGGGAAGGCTTTAATTAATCAGAGCCAGCACGGCTTTATGCCCAATAAATCTTGTCAGACTAACCTGATTTCCTTCTACAATAAAATCACTGAATGGTTGGACCAGGGGAATGCAGTGGACATAGTATATCTTGACTTTAGTAAGGCCTTTGATAAAGTATCACATAACATTCTTATTGAAAAAATGATCAAGTATGGCTTTGATAAAAAATCAGTGAGGTGGGTTCACAATTGGCTTAAAGATCGGGCACAACGAGTAATTCTAAATGGCTATACATCAAACTGGAAGAAAGTAAAAAGTGGGGTGCCGCAGGGCTCTGTCCTGGGCCCAGTACTTTTTAATATTTTTATAAATGATCTGGATGATGGGATTATTGGGGAACTAATAAAATTTGCAGATGATACAAAGATAGGAGGATTAGCCAACACTAGAGAGGAGAGAGAGTGTATTCAAAAGGACTTAGACACACTGGAACAATGGGCTTACAATGCTCTGCTGGAATTTTAGACCATTCTTCTTTGGCAAATTTTTCCAGGTCCCTGAGATTTGAAGGGTGCCTTCTCCAAACTACCATTTTGAGATCTCTCCACAGGTGTTCTATGGGATTCAGGTATGGACTCATTGCTGGCCACTTTACAAGTCTCCAGTGCTTTCTCTCAAACCATTTTCTAGTGCTTTTTGAAGTGTGTTTTGGGTCATTGTCCTGCTGGAAGACCCATGACCTCTGAGGGAGACCCAGCTTTCTCACACTGGGCCCTACATTATGCTGCAAAATTTGTTGGTAGTCTTCAGACTTCATAATGCCATGCACACGGTCAAGCAGTCCAGTGCCAGAGGCAGCAAAGCAACCCCAAAACATCAGGGAACCTCCGCCATGTTTGACTGTAGGGACCGTGTTCTTTTCTTTGAAAGCCTCTTTTTTTTTCCTGTAAACTCTATGTTGATGCCTTTTCCCAAAAAGCTCTACTTTTGTCTCATCTGACCAGAGAACATTCTTCCAAAAAGTTTTTGGCTTTCTCAGGTAAGTTTTGGCAAACTCCAGCCTGGCTTTTTTATGTCTCTGGGTCAGAAGTGGGGTCTTCCTGGGTATCCTACCATAGAGTCCCTTTTCATTCAGACGCCGACGGATAGTACGGGTTGACACTGTTGTACCCTCGGACTGCAGGGCAGCTAGAACTTGTTTGGATGTTAGTCGAGGTTCTTTAGCCACCATCCGCACAATCTTTTGTTGAAATCTCTCGTCAATTTTTCTTTTCCGTCCACATCTAGGGAGGTTAGCCACAGTGCCATGGGCTTTAAACTTCTTGATGACACTGCGCACGGTAGACACAGGAACATTCAGGTCTTTGGAGATGGACTTGTAGCCTTGAGATTGCTCATGCTTCCTCACAATTTTGCTTCTCAAGTCCTCAGACAGTTCTTTGGTCTTCTTTCTTTTCTCCATGCTCAATGTGGTACACACAAGGACACAGGACAGAGGTTGAGTCAACTTTAATCCATTTCAACTGGCTGCAAGTGTGATTTAGTTATTGCCACCACCTGTTATGTGCCACAGGTAAGTAACAGGTGCTGTTAATTACACAAATTAGAGAAGCATCACATGATTTTTCAAAGGGTGCCAATACTTTTGTCCACCCCCTTTTTTATGTTTGGTGTGGAATTATATCCAATTTGGCTTTTTGACAATTCTTTTTGTGGTTTTCCATTGACGACAAATTAAATGAAGATATTATTACCAAAGCATTTGTGATTGCAATCATTTTCTGGAAGAAATTGAGTATTATCTGACAGAATTGCAGGGGTGCCAATACTTTTGACCAGCACTGTATAGTATGGGAGGAATAGAACTAAGTGAGAGTACAGGGGAAAAGGATTTGAGCATTATAATAGATCATTGCGCAAACATACAGCCAATTTCATTAAGAACTATCTTCAGAATAAAGAACAAGTAATCCTGGATGATACAGCCCCCACTGTGTGACCTCTGATCGTGGGCATTAGCTCCCGGTCTCTGCTGTACAATACATCAGAGACCACGTAGCTATGGGGTCGCTCTGAAGAGAGACCTCCATCTTTAAGGACCCAGCATCCATTGTAATAGTACAGCGGATGTCAGGAAGGGGTTAAAACACCATCAAATCTTCTAGTCAAGGTTTTTGCAGGATTGAAGTCAGGTGTATAATTATGCAATTACACCAACCCAACGATATTGATCATCATTTTGATATCATTTGATCAGATTGAAACATTAACTGTAGGAGGCAGAAAACTGGGTGAGGAACAGCCAAACTCTACTACAAAGGTGGGGTGTGGAAGACAGTAACATGTCACAGATCATACAACATGGCAAGACTAAGCACAACAAGCCACGAGGTAGCAATATCACATCTGTAAGGTCCCTCTCAGGAAAAGATTTCAATGACGACTGGGGTTGGAAGATAAGCTGTTCAACCACTTTTAAAGAAGCACCAAGAAAAAGGCGCCCCAGAGGACCATAGACGCAGTGGCCGGCCAAGAAAAAATTGGAGCAAACTGGATGAATGAATGCTTGCTTCCCTTTGAATTGGGAAAATTTCCATCAGTGTCATCTGCACAAAACTGGCATAAACTACTGGGACCCAGGTACACCCATCTATTATTCAGTAAAGCCTGGCCAATTCATTGAAGAATTGTGGCCAAAAAGCCATACCTTTGTGGATGTGGCCACGGCCAAGTGACCAAGCTGTACACGAAAAGATAAAAACTGGAGTGCAAAAAATGGCAGCAGAATGCAGTTTGCTAGCCAAAGCGCTTGAGAGCAGAACAATAATGAATATCTGCAGGCAACAGTGAAGTATGGTGGAGGTTCCTTGTACATATGGGGTTACATTTCAGCAAATGGAGTTGGGGATTTGGTCACGATTAATGGTGCACTCAATGCTGAGAAATACAGACAGATACTTCATCATGCAAATGTATTCTGTAGCAGGACAGTGGCCCCAAACATACAGCCAATGTCATTAAGAACCATCTTCAGCATAAAGAAGGAGTCCTGCATGATACTGTCCCCACTGAACCATGATCTTAACATAAAGTTTGTCTTGGATTACAGAATGATTTCAGCAAGTCTACATCCACAAAATATCTGTGGTTAGATTTCCAAGATGCAGAGTGCCTTCAAAACAGAATCAATTCTTCTACAGTCATGGCCAAAAGTTTTGAGAATGATACAAATATTAATTTTTACAAAGTCTAATGCTTCAGTTGTTCTAATGGCAATTTGCATATACTCCAGAATGTTATGAAGAGTGATCAGCTTAACAGCAATTACTTGCAAAGTCAATATTTGCCTAGAAAATGAACTTTATCCCCCAAAACACATTTCAACATCATTGCAGCCCTGCCTTAAAAGGACCACCTAACATCGTTTCAGTGATTGCTCCATTAACACAGGTGTGGGTGTTGATGAGGACAGGGCTGGAGATCAATCTGTCATGATTAAGTAAGAATGACACCACTGGACACTTTAAAAGGAGGCTGGTGCTTGCCATCATTGTTTCTCTTCTGTTAACCATGGTTATCTCTAAAGAAACACGTGCAGTCATCATTGCACTGCACAAAAATGGCCTAACTGGGAAGAGTATTGCAGCTAGAAAGATTGCACCTCAGTCAACAATCTATCGCATCATCAAGAACTTCAAGGAGAGAGGTTCCATTGGTGCCAAAAAGGCTCCAGGGCGCCCAAGAAAGACCAGCAAGCGGCAGGACCGTCTCTTAAAAGTGTTTCAGCTGCGGGATCAGGCTACCAGCAGTGCAGAGCTTGCTGAGGAATGGCAGCAGGCAGGTGTGAGTGCATCTGCACGCACTGTGAGGTGGAGACTCTTGGAGCAAGGCCTGGTCTCAAGGAGGGCAGCAAAGAAGCCACTTCTCTCCAGAAAAAACATCAGGGACAGACTGATATTCTGCAAAAGGTACAGGGAGTGGACTGCTGAGGACTGGGGTAAAGTCATTTTCTCTGATGAATCCCCTTTTCGATTGTTTGGAACATCTGGAAAACAGCTTATTCGGAGAAGAAGAGGTGAGCGCTACCACCAGTCTTGTCTCATGCCAACTGTAAAGCATCCTGAAACCATTCATGTGTGGGGTTGCTTCTCAGCCAAGGGAATCGGCTCTCTCACAGTCTTGCCTAAAAACACAGCCATGAATAAAGAATGGTACCAGAATGTCCTCCAAGAGCAACTTCTCCCAACCGTCCAAGAGCAGTTTGGCGCTCAACAATGCCTTTTCCAGCATGATGGAGCACCTTGCCATAAAGCAAAGGTGATAACTAAATGGTTCAGGGAACAAAACAGAGAGATTTTGGGTCCATGGCCTGGAAACTCCCCAGATCTTAATCCCATTGAGAACTTGTGGTCAATCATCAAGAGACGGGTGGACAAACAAAAACCAACAAATTCAGACAAAATTAAAGCATTGATTCTGCAAGAATGGACTGCTATCAGTCAGGATTTGGTCCAGAAGTTGATTGAGAGCATGCCAGAGAGAATTGCAGAGGTCCTGAAGAAGAAGGGTCAACACTGCAATTATTGACTTGCTGCATTAACTCATTCTAACTGTCAATATAAGCTTCTGTTACTCATAATATGAATGCAATTATATTTCTGTATGTGATAAAAACATCTGACAAACACACATAAAAACCAGAGGGCAGCAGATCATGTGAAAATATAATATTTGTGTCATTCTCAAAACTTTTGGCCATGACTGTAGGTACACTTGCACGTAGTTTTTGAAGGAAAAGGGTTGTCACACCAAATCCAAATATAGATTTGATTTTGATTTCTCTTGTTCATTCACTTTGCATTTTGTTGCTTGTCAAAATAAACTATTAACACTACTATTTTTGAATGCATTCTTACTTTACAGCATTTTTCCACGCCTGCCTAAAACATTTGCAGTACTGTATACACACGTATAAATATTGTATTATTATATATATATATATATATATATATATATATATATATATATACACAGTACAGACCAAAAGTTTGGACACACCTTCTCATTCCAAGAGTTTTCTGTATTTTCATGACTATAAAAATTGTAGATTCACACTGAAAGCATCAAAACGATGAATTAACACATGTGGAATTATATACTTAACAAAAAAGTGTGAAACAACTGAAAATATGTCTTATATTCTAGGGTCTTCAAAGTAGCCACCTTTTGCTTTGATTACAGCTTTGCACACTCTTGGCATTCTCTTGATGAGCTTCAAGAGGTAGTCACCTGAAATGGTTTTCACTTCACAGGTGTGCCCTGTCAGGTTTAATAAGTGGGATTTCTTGCCTTATAAATGGGGTTGGGACCATCAGTTGTGTTGTTCAGAAGTCAGGTGGATACACAGCTGATAGTCCTACTGAATGGAGTGTTAGAATTTGTATTATGGCAAGAAAAAAAGCAGCTAAGTAAAGAAAAACGAGTGGCCATCATTACTTTAAGAAATGAAAGTCAGTCAGTCCGAAAAATTGGGAAAACTTTGAAAGTGTCCCCAAGTGCAGTGGCCAAAACCATCAAGTGCTACAAAGAAACTGGCTCACATGAGGACCGCCCCAGGAAATGAAGACCAAGAGTCACCTCTGCTGCAGAGGATAAGTTCATCCGAGTCACCAGCCTCAGAAATCGCAGGTTAACAGCAGCTCAGATTAGAGACCAGGTCAATGCCACACAGAGTTCTAGCAGCAGACACATCTCTACAACAACTGTTAAGAGGAGACTGTGCAGCAGGCCTTCATGGTAAAATAGCTGCTAGGAAACCACTGCTAAGGACAGACAACAAGCAGAAGAGACTTCTTTGGGCTAAAGAACACAAGGAATGGACATTAGACCTGTGGAAATCTGTGCTTTGGTCTGATGAGTCCATATTTGAGATCTTTGGTTCCAACCACCGTGTCTTTGTGCGACGCAGAAAAGGTGAACGAATGGACTCTACATGCCTGGTTCCCACCGTGAAGCATGGAGGAGGAGGTGTGATGGTGTGGGGGTGCTTTACTGGTGACACTGTTGGGGATTTATTCAAAATTGAAGGAATACTGAACCAGCATGGTTACCACAGCATCTTGCAGCGGCATGCTATTCCATCTGGTTTGCGTTTAGTTGGACCATCATTTATTTTTCAACAGGACAATGACCCCAAACACACCTCCAGATTGTGTAAGGGCTATTTGACCAAGAAGGAGAGTGATGGGGTGCTACGCCAGATGACCTGGCCTCCACAGTCACCATACCTGAACCCAATCGAGATGGTTTGGGGTGAGCTGGACCGCAGAGTGAAGGCAAAAGGGCCAACAAGTGCTAAGCATCTCTGGGAACTCCTTCAAGACTGTTGGAAGACCATTTCAGGTGACTACCTCTTGAAGCTCATCAAGGGAATGCCAAGAGTGTGCAAAGCAGTAATCAAAGCAAAAGGTGTCTACTTTGAAGAACCTAGAATATAAGACATATTTTCAGTTGTTTCACACTTTTTTGTTAAGTATATAATTCCACATGTGTTAATTCATAGTTTTGATGCCTTCAATGTGAATCTACAATTTTTATAGTCATGAAAATACAGAAAACTCTTGGAATGAGAAGGTGTGTCCAAACTTTTGGTCTGTACTGTATATATATGTATATATATATATATATATATATATATATATATATATTTTACACACCCACCTTAGCTCAGGATAAACATTTTCCAAATACCACTTGAAAGGCTTGCAGCCCAGCTTTTTTTTCAACTCTATGCGACTTTGAATACTGGAGACGAGAAGAACAAAAAAAAAATTTTTAGCTGACAAATGGCTAAATATTACCATAGCTCCCTTTAAAATAATAAGCTCTAAGTAACAGAATGTATTCTATAAAGAATTTCAATTAAGGCAATTCTTACTATAGTAATGCTAGCTTGAAATTTTTTTTAAAAAGTGCACCCTGGTAAGTGTTTTTTTCACCATAAACTGGCCTCATCACATGCAGGATTAAGTGATTCCCTTTCTATTGGAGATCCTCTGTAATCTTTCTATTGCAGAAAAATAAAGTTGTAAATGTTTGAAAGCATAAAAAAGTCATATGCAATTTAACCTAAATCGTCAAGGTAGACGGACAACAGCTTCAGCCTATTCATGCTGTCCCCTTGCTATCACAGTTCCTGAGCATGACTGACATCTCCCTCGTCAAGTCAGGTAAAGGAAAGGCCCTAGACATTAGGGGATAGGGCCTGCATGACAGGGGGGAGGATTAGGTAACGGAGGGGTTAATAGTTTGTGGTAAGAGCGGGAAAAATGGGGGTGGAGTCAGAGGTGATAAGTGGAGTTCAGGGGTAAGTCTGGGATCAGTCTGACGAGCAACACAAGTGAAGTGGACACTTACCTGGACTGAAGTGATGGCTAACTTGGAGGCGCTGATGGCCCTAGTGCGGGATGCTGCGGCGGTGCACAGTGGCCAGGTGCTGGAGGAGAGGCTCCTGGCTGCCGTGCGGGAGCTCCCAGGCCAGGGACCCTCTCCCCTGGTTCTTCCATCCCACGTTTGGTGGTCTCGGTCACCGGAGTGCTTTTCACCAGAGCAAGAGGCGAGGCGGCACTCCAGGAGCCCCAGATGGGATCCTCCGGCTCCACGCGCCCAGGCAAGCTCCTCGGGGTCTCGCCCAGACGCCGGGAGGAATCCTCGCCGGAGCCACGGTCGTCCGGAGGGAGGCCATGTTGCTTTGCCTACTCCCTCCTCTTCTGTAAGCGGGAGCGGTGCGGCAGCGTCCCGTGCTTCGGTTGGGGGGGCGTGCCCGGCGTGTGAGATCTGCGGGCGGGGACCGCTCCCTGGGCACGCTCCCTGACTCTGACGTCGGCGCAGCCTCCCGTCGGGAGGCGGGTCTTCAGGCCTGGGCCAGAAGAGGCCAGCAGAAGTTCGTGTCGGCGGCTCTCCCATGGGGTGGCGGTTCCACAGCTCGCGGGGAGCTGCTGCAGCGGTCGTCGCGGAGCATGCTGGGGGGTCCAGCACTGAAGAGGGCGAGTGCACTCAAGAAGATGCAGCGGTGGACTCATCTGCAGCGGGAGCGGCGGCGGCTGGTCCAGGTTCCACCTTGATGCAGCCAGGTGAGGAGTCAGGGTCTCTCTCTTTCTTTTCTGGGGAGGGCTTTGGATAAGGTAAAGCCTAGCAACAGTAAGAAAGAAGACGAGGAGAAGCGGCGGTATCGTTTGATCCCGAGGACGTTTGCCAATTGGCTGCAGGCCTTTGCTATTTTGCGAGTGTCATCGAGGAAATCGAAGCACTGAACATTGTTCAGTGCTTTTTGGTTATATGGACGCAGTGGGGAAGGCCTATAGGGTTTACGGCGGCTGCCTGGCCCCGCTATGACGAACAGTTTAGGCAGAGGAAGGCAGTACGGCCGGGCCTGAGGTGGGATCACAAGGATATTTCCTTGTGGATGCGGCTTATGGCAGCGCCAGCTGCCCCGTCTTTTCGTGGGAGCGCTGGGGGTTCGGGCTCAGCAGCTGGATCCTCGGCGTCACAGCAGAAAGGGTATTGCTGGCAATACAACAAAGGGCAGTGTAAGTTTGGAGCTACCTGTCGCTTCAAGCACGAGTGCTCCGGCTGTGGAGGGAGTCATGGACTCCATAAGTGTTTCAAGAGGGGAAAAGGAAAGGGGGGAGAGGTTGTTGAGAAGAGGGAGGACGCCGGTGAGGGTCGCAGCAATGCTACCTTTCCTAAATACCCTGACAGGGCCGCGGCACAGTTGTTAGTGAACGGTTTTGGGGGAGGGGGTTTCGTAGTCCGCTCAAAGCGTCTGCCCCGACATTCCGTCCGGGTAACTTGAGGTCGGTCCGGGAGCACCCGGAGGTTGTGCGTGCTAAGTTGTTGAAGGAAGGGGAACTTGGGAGGATGGCGGGGCCGTTTTCTGTCCCGCAATGGCCTCATCTGCAGGTGTCTCCGCTGGGGGTGGTCCCCAAGCGTGAACCTATCAAGTCCCGCCTTATTAACCACCTTTCTTTCCCGGCGGGGGCGTCGGTCAATGACGGCATTGATCCCTCTTTGTCTTCGGTCTCCTATGCTTCATTTGATTGGGCGGTGGAGTTGGTACGACGTGCGGGTCCGGGGGCCCTTATGGCTAAGACCGATATTGAGGCGGAGTTCCGGTTATTGCCTGTACATCCGGAGAGTTTTCACTTGCTGGGCTGCATGTGGGAGGAGCAGTTTTTTGTGGATTGTTTGTCAATGGGGTGCTCCATCTCTTGCACCTACTTTGAGACTTTCAGCTCTTTTTTGGAGTGGGTGGTTCAGGATTTGTCTGGTTTGCCGTCTGTCCATTACTTTCTTTGTGTTGGGCCGAGGGGTTCCGTGGAGTGTTTGGTGCTGCTGTAAACGGTGGAACACGTGGCCGGTTTGTTTGGGGTCCCGTTGGCCCCGGACAAAACAGAGGGTCCAGCGTCGGTGATAAAATTCTTTGGTATCGAACTCGATTCCGTTCTCATGGAGTCGCGTTTGCCCGAGGACAAGTTGGAAGATTTGCGGGTGACGGTGCGTGCGTTTCAGGGGGGTGCGGAAGCGGGAGGTTCAGTCCTTGTTGGGTAAGCTGAACTTTGCCTGTCGCATTATGCGGATGGGAAGGGTTTTCTGTTGTCGTTTGGCCGCGCTAACAGCCGGAGTGCGGTCGCCTCATCACTTTGTGTGTCTTACCGCGGAGGAGAGGGCGGACTTGGCGGTGTGGGATTCCTTTTTGGTTCGGTTTAACGGGCGTTCCTTATGGCTTACTTCTGTGGTTTCTAGTGCGTTGCTTGACCTGCATACGGATGCGGCTGGTGCTGCAGGTTTTGGGGCGTACTTTCAAGGTCGTTGGTGTGCTGGGTCTTGGCCGGACGCTTGGGTGAGGGCTGGTTTGTTTAGGAATTTAGCGTTGTTTCTGATTTTGGTGGCGGGTAAATTGTGGGGTGAGGAGTTTCGTGACCGGCGGGTGTGTTTTCATTGTGATAACAGCGCTGTGGTGTTTGTAATCAATTCCCAGTCAGCTAAGTCCCCTCCAGTGGTCTCGTTGATGCGGCACTTGGTGCTGCGATGTTTGGAACTGAATGTTTGTGTCTCGGCGTGTCATGCTCCAGGTGTCCAAAATTCAGTGGCTGATTCCCTGTCTCGATTCCAGTTTGACAGGTTCCGGGAGCTGGCGCCAGAGGCGGCAGTGGTGGGCGAGGAATGTCCGGGTCGTTTATGGTCTCTGGTATCCGTGCCGCGGCTGGGCTCGTCCAGTGCTCAGTGTCCGCAGTGACATGGCGACGTTATCAGCAGGTTTGGTGTGATCGGGAGCGTGGATGTGTGGCGATTGGTGGTGTGAGTTCTGATGAGGATCGTGTGTCGTTGGTGTTATCGTGGATTGGTGTGGCTTTTGCTGAGGGACGGTCTGCGACGGTGGTTTTTGTTTCGGTTGCATGGACTTCGGGATGTTACGAAGGATTTTGTTGTGTGTCGAGCCATGTGTGGTTTCCGTAAGGGGGCAGCGAGTCAGGATTGGCGGCGGCCGGTGTCCTTTGACCTGTTGGGGCGTTTGCTTCAGTGCTTGTCTAGTTTGTGTTTTTCAAGATATAAGGTTCTGTTGTTTAGAGCGGCTTTTGTGTTGGCCTTTTTTGGGGCGTTTCGAATTGGGGAGCTGGTGAGTAGTTCGGTGTCGGCGTTGGGGACTTGCAGTTGTCGGAAGTGGAGTTTTTTTGAGGGTCGGTTGGAATGCCGCCTGCGGTATTCTAAGACGGATCAGGTGGGTCGAGGTCATTTGGTGGTGCTGCATGCGTTGGACGGTGAATGTTGTTGTCCGGTGGCCGGGGCTTGGGCCTTTCTGCAGGTGCGTGGCTCTCTCCCTGGTTCCTTTTTGTGTCACGAAGGTGGGGGATCCTTGTCGCGTTTTCATTTCGTGGAAGTTTTTAAGGCGGCGTTGGGAGCAGTGGGAGATGCCCCGTCAGAGTTTGGTTCTCACTCCTTCAGGATCGGGGCGACTACAAAGGCTGCGCGGTGGGGTTTGGGAGACGACGTGGTGCGCTGAATCGGGAAGTGGGAATATGACAGATTCCGCCTCTATGTCCGTCCTTCTTTGTTGCCATGAGAAGGGGCGGGGTCGGGGGTGATTGGGGTTGGGTGGTCCAGCTGATTTTTTCTTGTATGTTTGTTTCATTTCAGGTCCCTGTTTGATTTGGATTTTGGGTCACTCCTATGTGTACTGGGGTGCGCTGAGGGCGGATGTGCGGCAGCTTGGTCTACGTCGGGATGCTGCCTCGGTGTGATGGATCGGGGTGCGCGGTATGACTTGGAGTCGGGTTCTTCCTGAGTTTCAATTTTATAGTAGGGTTGATCGCCCTCTGCATGTGGTGGTCCTCCATGTCGGGGGCAACGACCTGGGCGTGCAGGGATCTCATCAGGGATACCAAGTTGGATATTCTGCACCTCTTGACTGAGTTCCCTGGTTTGGTTGTTGTGTGGTCGGACATTGTGGCATGGCTGGTGTGGCGAAATGCGCAGTTCAGTCTGCGGAGCGTCTGAAGAAGACGCGCATTAAGATTAATCGGGCGGTGGCGAGGTTTGTGGTCCGTAATGGTGGTGCATCATCGGGAATTGGAGGTGCCGTCGTTGGACCATCTGCGGCATGACAGCGTCCATTTGAATGCAATTGGGACTGATATGTGGATGTTGGGCTTGCGTGACGGAGTGGAGTGTGCTTTTTCTGTATGGCGGGAGTTAATTAATTATTCTTACTTATATAGCGCCATCATATTCCGCAGTGCTTTACAGACATTGACAGTCACTGTCCCATATAGGGCTCACAATCTACATTCCTTATCAGTATGTCTTTGGAGTGTGGGAGGAAACCAGAGTACCCGGAGGAAACCCACGCAAACACGGGGAGAACATACAAACTCCTTGCAGATGTTGTCCTTGGCAGGATTTGAACTCAGGACTCCAGCGCTGCAAGGCTGCAGTGCTAACCACTGAGCCACCGTGGGAGTTGCGGGCATAAGGGTCATGCCCTTGAGTCTGTGGCCGGGATATGGTGGGGGGTGAGAGGGCTGTCGGTCATTGTTGTAGGACCTCATCTGTGGTATGGGGATCCTGGTGGTCAATGTGTAGGCCTGGGGACTCCCTCAGTTGGGCTAGGGTCCCGCTGGGGGACTAGGCGTTAGGTCAGTAAAGTGAAAAGGTCTACCTGAGGTGGGGTTTTTGCGCCTGGGTAGGTTGGGAGCGGTGCCTCTCGCCCTTGTTATAGTTGGTATTGCACTTTAAAATGGTTGGTTTTGTGACATCACTATTTAAGTTATGTATTTATATACTGCCCGATTTTATGGCGGTTATTTATTTGTTATTTATATGTTAATGTTTTATACTATGTTAATAAATCGGCCTGTATAGGCCAATTTAAATCCAAAATGGAGTTCTGGTCTTTATTGAAGGGGTACGTTGGGAGTAAGGGGAATAAAAGGGGGGCCCCAATATGGTAAGGAAACGGAGTGGAACTATATTCCTACTCCCCGAGTCATGAGAGGTCTGTGAGGAAGAGGTTTCTTGTGTCCAGGAGGCATGATTAGCAAGCGGATGACTGGACTAAAGCTGCTAACTGAACCTGACTACTTAGGTCTAAATGACTATTTATGCTTTCAATTATTAAATGGGTTTTCCCATTTCTCTATCTCACCAGTTTGCCTGATGTCTCTTCTCACTATCTGTGTTCTTCCACAAGCTTGCAGGCAGGCTTTGACTGTTTGATAGACAGGACACTAAGTACCTCAGTAGATATAGACATTGCCTTTACCATGATATATTAATTATGATTACTAGAAATCTATAATAATGCATATCAAATAATATGCACAGTAAATGTATATTATATTACACAGGCTGCCAGAACTGACAACAGAGTTGCAGTAAACTCAATGATATCTGTGTTCTCATAAAGCGCTAACACACTGTCCGAGAGAAGTCAGCACCCCTGCCCTCCAGAGAGCAGTGAGTCATGTCATCCTTCATATAATGCTAGATTAGGAGAGACACCAGCTGGGGACCAAGGAAACGATGTGTAAACAATGGGAGAAGTAGTTTCACATAGCAGGCAAACAAAGCAACATTTCTAAAGAAAGTATTTTGGAAAACTTTTGAGTTTACAAGAGCTAGCAGTAAAGAAAGGAGTCCTTTAATACCCCTTTAATAACTTCACTTTGCTGCAAGAGAAAGATTACACATGAGCACCAAGGTATTTACTTCATCCTGCACATGGTTTATGGTCAAAAATCAACCTGACAGGCTCCCTTTACTATAGATATATACTTGTATATGCCATATATGCATACACATATATACATACACATACATACAGATGTAGCAGAGTTAACCCAAACTTCTGCAATAGATTATACTGCAGGAGCGTGATATCTTTTCACAGAAGACAACAAAATCGAATGAAACGTCATAGGTAAAAACTATCTCTATTAATATCTCTATCTATCTACGAGGGGCGTTCATTAACGATTTTCCCTGACCCACTTCTATTTATCACAGGATGCTGAAACTGCACGTGTGTAATAATATAAGTCTCTATAGGCTTACATGCCGATTTGCAACTCAGAACTGAGAACGGTCTTGACTTTACAGGTGCTGAAGTGGTGTGAGGTTTGATAATGAAACCAGTGGAATACAGAGCAGTCATCAAGTTCCTTTACTTGAAAGGCCGCACACCAAAGGAGACGTTCGATAAGATGAAAGAGGTTTATGGTGAGGATTCCCCATCATATCATGTAGTCAAGAACTGGCATCCTCAATTCAAATGTGGTCGGACTTCGGTAGAAACAGCTCCAATTCCAGGGTGACCCCACTCTGCTATTGATGAAGACACCATCCAGCAAGTGAAGGTCGCCATTTTGAAAAATCCCCATTCTCCACCTAGTCCAAGATTAATGTGAGGTCTGTGGAAAAAAAATCATCCAAGACCATCTTCACATGCATAAGGTATCCACTTGCTGGGTTCCCCGGCTGCTCACACCTTTCCAGAAGCAGGAACGAGTCGAATGCTCTCAGGCTCTATTGACGATGTGCCATAGAAACCAGGAGGACTTTTTCAACAGACTGATCACACAGGATGAAAGCTGGGTCCATCACTATGATCCTGAGACTAAAGTCCAGTCGATGCAATTGAAGCATCTCGACTCTCCGCCTCCAAAGAAGGCACGTGCCCCTGTGGATTTTAAATTCTACCGCATCCCCCTTATTCACCCGACCTCGCACCATTGGACTTCCATCTCTTTCCAACAATGAAGTTATTTTTGAAGGGCAAGCATTTTCCAGATGATGAAACTCTGATTTCCGAAGTCACAACGTGGCTTTTGGAGCAACCTGTCGACTTCTACAAGCAAGGTGTTTACAGTTGCTTAAAGAGATGCGTGTGTCCCTAGGTGGCACCTATGTAGAGAAGGACTAAACTGTGCCAAGTTTCATTGTTCTCAGGCCACAGGAAGTTGGTAAGGGGAAATCTTTAATGAACGCCCCACATATATATATATATATATATATATATATATATATATATACACACACATACATACACACACACGTGCCTATAGCAGTTAACGCATTTGCATCACAAACACTATTACAATAAAAGGTAACACCTCTATACGTGACACCACTGGCCCATCACTGCATCCACTTCTGACAACCAATTAAGTCACAGCTTATCTACTTCCCCCTGACTGTACAAAGCAGGTCTAGAAAACTTCCCCATAGACCTCAATGACTCATCTTTAGTCTATTGATGCCTATGACCATGAAACTGCTGTAAAGAATATCACTAAATTGCTGTTAACAGAACAAAGTAGAAGCTCAGGGCAAGATCCATCCCACATAATCGTGCACAGAAAATATAATAAAATGCCTAAAAATCTGAAAACAAAAACAGATTAGAAAATATAATTCACTAAATAGTGCAAGCACAAGAATTAATCACAAGGCACTAAAAAGCTATGGATTATAGGTCAAACTTCCATATATGGTACTTACTTTCCATATGGTACATTTCTGGCAGAAGGTACAGCTGCATAGTAAAAATTCTTGTATTCATCCATCCACACCTCAGCAGCTCGTCTCGTGTTCCTGTATCAGAAAAACATTAATGTTAATTCTTTTAAGAAGTAAAGATATTTCAGATGATATGAGCCAAGTAGAGCTAATTGCAATAACACTTCTGTGTCATAGGTATTTGCCCTAATTCATCAATAGAAAATGTTCTTGCTAGAAGACAAAAAAGCTGCTCTGAAGTGTACCTAGCAAAGGCGTATCAGGGGAAAGTGGTTGGGGTGGGGCTATTGACTTTATGGGGCCTACTTGTGGCTGCTGCAAACACATGCAGCACTTTGAAAGACATGGTGGAGGAGAAAGCAGTGGGCTCCCATTTCTACATCTGCTAGTGCTGTTTGCAGCTCAGTACAGACCTGCTGTATCAAGCTGCAAATAAATTATTTAAAAAATGAAAAAATTATTTGATGCAACCGGGGTTGGGCGCACAGGGGACCATTACAGTGTACAGAGGGGCAACTAGGAACCATTATACTCTGTGCATGGGCCACTGGGGAGCATTTGGGGTGTCCAGAGTCTGAACAGTTTGAGAAACTCTACTATAATATAATGGGGCTTTGGGGGTTTAAACCTCTGAGAAATTGGGCATTGTTAATTTAAGGCGTCACTCGGACATTATTTATCTAACGAGGGTAGGTTATCAAAAAAAGAGTCCAGTAAGCATTTGGCACCAGGGACTACCACTGGTCAGCTGTTTGAAGGAGTTGTGGTGCTCGTGCAAAGACTGTGACCCTTTCACTGTTTACATCTCACAAAGTTTGTTTCATGGCAATAGTTACTTCACATAGGCGCTATAAAACCGATTGCTTGCAAAGTAAGTTGTCACTGCACTCATAAGCATCAGGACCTCTTTAAATAGCTGAACAGCGAGGATCCCAGTTGCTGGACCCAATGATCTTTTATGACATTCCTGAGGACAGGCCACCAATAAATAAAAAACTGGACAACCCCTTTAATTAGGTGACATTACTAATGCAGGTGCTCTATTAATTTAAAGGGGGTACACAGGTAGTATTATTAATTGAGGGGGCACAAGGGCATTAATTTATAGATGCACTGTGGGAGTAGTATTCATTTTCAGGGGATTTTATATTATAAATGCAGGTAGCAGAAGCATCAAAAACATCACCTGTAAATAACTATATGTTTCCTGTACTGTCTGTGGAGCTCCGTGTAGAACAAAAATGTACCATGGTATACCTTGTTAAGGCGCCCATTTAGCCCACCAAGTACAAGATGTACACCTCTGGTACTTCGTAAACACTGGCTCTATAACAACCCAGACTTCACTTTACAGTTAATGTACAATGTTGGCTATCACTTTAAGATAATGACTACTGATAATGATTACTTTAATTTAATGAATATAAAAATACTGGATTTGCCAGTCTACAGAATCCTAAAAGAGATTGAATAAATGGTGGAGGTTTACAAAAGAGTGAAGATTTAGACTGAGGCCATAGGTTGCAGAAAAACTGCGCTTTTTTTTCTGCAGAGTTTTGCTGTGGTTTTTTGAGCCAAAACAGTGGGCTTGCATTTATATACAGAGACAACAGGCATTGAGCAGGCCCATTGGGGAGTCCTTATCAGGTCAACAGCAAACTGCAATTAGCTGAACTGATTGCTTAGATAGCCAGGAACGGTTACTGTCAGCAGGAGATCATGGAGATGTGAAAGAAACAGCGTTCTGGAGAACTCAGTGCCCCCCTCTCCTCCAGAGAGCAGTGACTGACATCACCCAACCTGTCGTTTCCTGCTAGATTGAAAGGCATGGGACCTAGGCAAATAGCTGTAACAATGGGGAGGAATAATTAGGAACAAATAGGAAAGGGCTATATATTAGAAACCCCCACACAGATCACCCCAATTTCTAAATTTTGGGAAGTTTGTTAACCCTTTAAGCAATTTCACTGGAATTCATATAATATAATTTGAAAGACTTTTTTTTTTTTTTTTTTTTTTAGTAATATGTTCATTTAATCCTAAAATTTAAACAAACATTCACAAGGGATTAAAAAGGAGAAAAAGCATCCCACAGTTTGTTATGCAATTTCTCCCAAGCACTACAATAACCCACATGTGGATATAAACCGCTGTTTAGGTACACAGCAGTGCACTGAAAGAAGGAGCACAACTGACCATTTGAAGAGCAGATTTTACTTAAAATCTAGGAGGGGCAGCATGGATGGGCGCTCTGCAGGTAAATTTACCTGACGTGACGCATGCAGCCTAAGCTGCCCTCCCACTCCTAGGCTTCCCTGGGCCCACTGCCTCTATGGGGCCCACCCCAGGGCCTCCATTAATATATGCATTACCGTTAACTATATCAGCGTCTGCAAGACTCCGATCTAGTTAAAACTCAAGCTGTGACTTTGTCTTGTAAACTGCAAGTCACTTCAGGCCTGCGGTTTACAAGACACCGAGAATACAGACACAAGACATCTACTTCTTGGTGCAGGCAGGCGCGATGACGTCATAGCATCACATCTCCTGCACCGAGACGCCGACGTCCTATGCGTGGGTGAAGAAGTGCAGGTGGCGGTAGCTCCATCAAGGGATTGCAGTTAGGGGAGTATAACTTTTTTTTTTTTTTTTTTTAGCACAGTTGTGTGTATTTTAAGGGGTCGTTAAGAGGGGGCATTTTATATAGGGGGCTTTATGAATTTAAGAGGGGTTATTTATATAAGAGCAATTAGGGGCATTATTAATACAAGGGGGGTTATTTATACAAGAGGGCATTAGGTGACAATATGAATAGAAGGGGGCATCATTTATATAAAAAGGTCATTAGGGGAGCAATATTTATGACAGGGGGAATCAGGGGCATAATATAAGGGGGGCAATTAAAGGGGTTGTGCAGGATAATCACTTTTTTAATATGACACTGGGAAAGGTGAAAGGAAAAAAAAAAACAAACAATAAAAAAAACAAAACAAAACAAAAAAAACACACACTCACCTGTCCCTTGTGCTCCGATGTCTCCCACCGCGATCTGGTTCTGCTGCACCGGAGTTTTATTGTAACGGAAGCCCCCATCGCACATGACCGTTGAGGCTGCTGACACGGGATGTCAGAGTGCTGTGGGAACTTCCGCTGGAAGAAAACACCAGAGCAACAGGACTGGAACGCGCTGGGAGACACCAGAGCACCTTCCCCAACCTCATATTAAAAAAGTGGTTATCCTGGACAATCCCTTAAAAGTTGGCACTTGGGCTTTATTAAAGGGGCTTTCCAGCTCATTTTTATTGATGATCTATCCTTAGGACAGATCATCAATAAGAGATCAGTGGACCCCCCCCCCCCTTCTGATCAACTGTAGGAAAGGACCATGGTGCCTGTTTATATCACACGCTCTTTGTTTATAGTGACCGTGTGATGTAATTACAGCCTTGTAACATAGACGTGTATAAGACGAGGCTGTAGATACATTACATGGCCACTATGAGATGAATGAGACACTATGTAAACAGAAGGGGTCACGGCACTTACACAGGTACCACGGTTCATTCAAACAGCTGATCAGTGGGGGTCCAGGGTTTTTGAGCCCCACTGAATTTTTTTATTTTTTATTGATAACCTGGAAAACCTTTTAATTAGGAAACACCTGGGTAATATTAATAATGGGCACTATTTATGGGAGTACACATGGACATTATTAATTTAAAGATGCACTTGGGAGTATTGTTCATTATGGGGGGCTGTTATATCATATATTTTATAATTGGGGTAGCAGCAGGATGGGGGCTTTGTGTAGGTGAAGACAATGTATGACAGGTGCCTGGAAAAGTGAGGAGGCAAAGATGTCTGTGTTGCAAACACAGACGTCAGCTGTATGTCCCAAAATGTTACTGCACTGTATTCACCTAAATGATAGAGGATAAATACCTGATTGATGGGGGTCTGTCTGCCGAGACCCCCACTGGGCCTGAAAATTGTTCTCCCCCCCCCCCCCACCTGGGAAGTCAGCCTGCCCGCAGCCAGGATAAATATAGGTGTGTTGCTTGGTGGATGGACAAGCCCACGTGGCCCCCATTCTCTTTAATAGGAGCGCGGCAGATAGCTGAGTACTAAAGAGAATGGGGGCCATGTGGACTCGTCCATCCACCAAAAAGAAGATGTGTGAAGTTACTTTCATTGTTAATGCCATGTTGTTGATCTCTGATACTGAAGTAATACAGTAAGGAGAATTCTTAATGGTTTTATAACTGTGTATTGTGTATATTTATTGTGCGACAATAGCAGCATGTGAAGCTAGTAGCATAGAAACTCAAATTTATTTTTTTTTTTTTTTGGTGGGGGGGGCGCCTTTCTATAGTCCACTTCAGTCAGCAAAGAGGCTAGATTCACCCCTGGTCAAATGAAACCACGCAAAAAGTGACCCAATTTTGGAACCGCATACCTCAAGGGGTATATGCAAGCATTTTAACCGCACTGTTTTACAGTTTTTACTAACATTGGTTTGTGAGAATGAAAATTCAATGTTTCCCAATAAAATGTTGCTTTACGAGTTATAGGAAAAATGTGAACCACAATTTGATACATAATATATTTGGTACATACATACTGCACATGTGCATGAAAACTGTTCTTTAGGCACACAGGAGGGCACAGAAGGAAAGGAGTGCCATTAGGTTTTTTGAGGGCAGAATCATTTTCAGGTGCCATGATGCATTTGCAGAGCCCTTAAGGTGAAAGTGCAGTGAAGAGTAACAGAAAATGTCTTCATTTTGGAAACTGTGCTCTCAGACCCAATTTGGTTATTTACACTGCATTAGCAGGCAAATGCTGAGGCTCTGAGGTAAACTTAAAACTTATGAAAAATATGAAAATATGTCCACATTTTAGAAACTACACCCCTCGAGGAATTTATTAAGGGGTTTAGTTAGCATTTTGAGCCAGAGTGCTTCCCAAAAATTAAACGTGCAAAGTGAAAAATTGAGATTTCTAAAGAGAGATGCCATTTCAGTGCCCAATATTGTTGTACCCGCTTTGCGACAAATGGGTTATCATGGGTACAAAAGAGTTGTATATGTGGGCGTAAACTGCTGTCTGGTTGCACAGCAGGGCTCAAAATAGAAGGAATGCTGAGTTTTCAGGCTTCTGGAGTATAGATTTTTTGAACACCATGTCACTTTTGCAGATTCCCGGATGTACCAGAATAGTGAAATTATCCCCCTACACCCCCTTAAGGAATTTAGCAAGGGGAGCAGTGAGCATTTATAACCCTTGAGTTTTAATTGAGCATTAATTTAGTTTCCAGAAAATAATGCACATCTAATTAATTAATGCATCACTTGGGGGGGAGGGGGCGCAGATTTAGATGGTTTAGTTTTTGAATACCATCAAGGTTTTCCCAGTATCTCCTAGGATTGGGATGAGCCATAGATCACTTTTGTTGTATTTTCGGCTCATACTCTGAGATCATAAGCTTCATATGGCTGAGATATAGGAATTCAGAGAGCCAGTCCTGTATTTAAGGGGTGTATGTAGATTTCCAAAAACAGAGAATGATCGTTCAGGCAGCTACCAGCATGAAGCCAATAAGGGCGCTAGTGGATTTTCTAAGCTTCTGTGAAAATAGAGAGAAGAAGGGCAGCTGGATCATCTGGCAAGGCAACTCCAGAGACTCTGTAGATGACGTTTCGGATGTTGGAACAAACGTCATGTAAGAGCGGACATTTCCACTATATATAAGACATAGTGCCCTTTTCCTTGCCACATCACCAGAAACTGTCAAAGGATTTAGATATTTTTAATACATTACTAATTTTGCAAAGTAAAAACCCAGGTGAAAAAAAATAAAAATCTATTTTTGCCATCTACTGGTAACACAACATTTTTACTTTTCTGCTGACTGAGCAGGTTGAGGACTGAGGTTGATTTTTGGCAGGACAAATTTTTATTTGTACCACTTTTTATTTCATATTTTGTATGGTAAAATCGCGAAAAATTATTACGGTAAACGTTTGTGATGTTCACTAGACAGGTTTAATTAAGTTTTAGTTTTTTTGGGCGGGTTGTGACAGTTGTGAAAATACCAAATATGTATTTTACATTTCTTAAATTTTTTACATAATTTTATATGGAGAATTGCCATTTAGGGGGATCGACACATCCCAAATGTGCGAAGGGGAAACACCTCATAAAACACCACGGGTGTTAACGGATTCTTGCAGCTGGTACTCACCCAGCTCCTGAACGGGTGCCATTACTATGATGTAATAGTATAGTACAGTCATGGCCAAAAGTTTTGAGAATTACACAAATATTATATTTTCACATGATCTGCTGCCCTCTGGTTTTTGTGTGTGTTTGTCAGATGTTTTTAATCACATACAGAAATATAATTGCATTCATATTATGAGTAACAGAAGCTTATATTGACAGTTAGAATGAGTTAATGCAGCAAGTCAATAATTGCAGTGTTGACCCTTCTTCTTCAGGACCTCTGCAATTCTCCCTGGCATGCTCTCAATCAACTTCTGGACCAAATCCTGACTGATAGCAGTCCATTCTTGCAGAATCAATGCTTTAATTTTGTCTGAATTTGTTGGTTTTTGTTTGTCCACCCGTCTCTTGATGATTGACCACAAGTTCTCAATGGGATTAAGATCTGGGGAGTTTCCAGGCCATGGACCCAAAATCTCTATGTTTTGTTCCCTGAGCCATTTAGTTATCACCTTTGCTTTATGGCAAGGTGCTCCATCATGCTGGAAAAGGCATTGTTGAGCGCCAAACTGCTCTTGGACGGTTGGGAGAAGTTGCTCTTGGAGGACATTCTGGTACCATTCTTTATTCATGGCTGTGTTTTTAGGCAAGACTGTGAGAGCAGATTCCCTTGGCTGAGAAGCAACCCCACACATGAAAGGTTTCAGGATGCTTTACAGTTGGCATGAGACAAGACTGGTGGTAGCGCTCACCTCTTCTTCTCCGAATAAGCTGTTTTCCAGATGTTCCAAACAATCGAAAAGGGGATTCATCAGAGAAAATGACTTTACCCCAGTCCTCAGCAGTCCACTCCCTGTACCTTTTGCAGAATATCAGTCTGTCCCTGATGTTTTTTCTGGAGAGAAGTGGCTTCTTTGCTGCCCTCCTTGAGACCAGGCCTTGCTCCAAGAGTCTCCGCCTCACAGTGCGTGCAGATGCACTCACACCTGCCTGCTGCCATTCCTCAGCAAGCTCTGCACTGCTGGTAGCCCGATCCCGCAGCTGAAACACTTTTAAGAGACGGTCCTGCCGCTTGCTGGTCTTTCTTGGGCGCCCTGGAGCCTTTTTGGCACCAATGGAACCTCTCTCCTTGAAGTTCTTGATGATGCGATAGATTGTTGACTGAGGTGCAATCTTTCTAGCTGCAATACTCTTCCCAGTTAGGCCATTTTTGTGCAGTGCAATGATGACTGCACGTGTTTCTTTAGAGATAACCATGGTTAACAGAAGAGAAACAATGATGGCAAGCACCAGCCTCCTTTTAAAGTGTCCAGTGGTGTCATTCTTACTTAATCATGACAGATTGATCTCCAGCCCTGTCCTCATCAACACCCACACCTGTGTTAATGGAGCAATCACTGAAACGATGTTAGGTGGTCCTTTTAAGGCAGGGCTGCAATGATGTTGAAATGTGTTTTGGGGGATAAAGTTCATTTTCTAGGCAAATATTGACTTTGCAAGTAATTGCTGTTAAGCTGATCACTCTTTATAACATTCTGGAGTATATGCAAATTGCCATTAGAAAAACTGAAGCAGTAGACTTTGTAAAAATTAATATTTGTATCATTCTCAAAACTTTTGGCCATGACTGTAGTATAATGTTGTACCGTGTTAGCCATAGAAAGTAGTGGAAGAGTGCAGAAATCAGTCGATACTTTTTAGAGGCTAACTGAGTATATTTGATGGTAAGCTTTCGAGAGTACTAGCTCTCTTCTTCAGACATGGTGTTATACAAGAAACTGAAAATTCACAGACTTTTTATACACAAAAGACATGGACCTTCAAAGGATCTTTGAATATTTAAAAATAACAAAATGCAACATAAGTAGAGAAGTTATTTACAACAGATCAGGAAATAAACAAACAATCTGGAAACTTGTGATAGTATGTCATGGTGTGGGAAGTTACCCCATTTCATGACGTACTATTACGTCATATTGTGGGTAGGGGTTAATTACTTTGTATTCTATAGCAGATATTAGTGGAGAAGAGTTGTTTCTGCAGCTAATTGTCACACTCAAATTTGTAATAAAAAAAAAAGGCTATTCTCTTCAGACACAGAGAATAATTCTTTATATATTTCTCAGTTTTGATTGCAATAGGAGACAGAATAAGATTAAAGAAATAAAGAATAAAGCAGGAATTGCTGTTTAGTATTCCAGTAAAACTGATTGCTACAACAGTTTCTGAAATTAAAGTATGACTAAACTGTCGGACAACTTTAGATTTTCTGGCAGTATTTGTGTCATTAATAAATTTTGTAATATACTTTATTAACAAATTTTGGATCATTTCTGTGAAATCCTGTATTTTTTCACTCTCTTTTCTGTATCGAAAGCTGTTCCTGCTTCTCACTGAATGTTGCTGTGTACGGGCTGTGTAGTGGAGAAAATGAGGGTGGGGGGAGGGTCACTTCAAATAGTTGTATCTCAGACATTATAAAATTGGACAAACTTGCTTCTTTCATGTGACACAAAGGCTGCACAGTTGCTTCCAGAGATATCACTGGTTGAAAACACGGTTGGGATTGGGATTTTTATATCATATATATTATAGATCTGCATATAAATATCCACACCCGACTGAGTTTTCAACCAGTGATATCTCTGGAAATAATTTAGATAGCACTGCTCTTTCATATGACACAAAATGCAAGTTTGTATGTTTTATAATGTCCCAAATATTACTATTTGAAGTGACCTCCCTCTCCTCCATTTTGTCTACTACACAGCCTCGTACTCCCATACACAGTAACATTCAGTGAGAGGAAGGAAAATCTCTTAATACAGAAACAAGGGAAAGCGTGAAAAAATGGAGGATTTCACAGAAATGATCCAAAAATTTATTAATGACACAAATACCATCACTGAATTTCCCCATTGTGGGACTATTAAAGGACTATTATTAAATACTGTCAGAAATCAAAAGTTGTTCAAAAGTTTAGTTATGCTTTAACTCAGAGGGCTTCTTACCTGGCAAACACTGTTCCACTTCCACCAGGAAACGTGTATGGATGTTGTTTACGAAACACATGGCCTACCCTACTGCAGGGGATTATTTCCAGACTTCCACCACACTGCCAAACACGGAACGAAATTTCTAACATTGAGATAAAAACAGGATGTGGGTGAGAATAAATTTAATGCCTACTTAGGGATGACTAATATAGGGATTTCAGTTTGTATAAATAAAAATATCCACATTTCAGAAAGACATATTTGACCTTTATAACTTATCATACTAAGTTAAGATAATTTAGCAGACCTTTATATCATCAATGTTTTACACTACAAAAAGATAAAAATTCTACACTTCAACAAAAAAAAAAAAAAAAAAAGTAATTTCCCTTTCTTCTGATATTATACCAGATCATAGCTGGATTTGCGCTCATCTGGACCACTGTTCCTAAATCAAGTTACATATACTACGCTTTAAAGATGATGATAGCTTTTATGCTATGAGGCTACAAATTTGAGGGAAAAAAATTGGTTTTGGAAGGTATCATTGCAAGTAAAGCAACATGAAGAACAGCTGTCTCTTAGATGAAGAGCTATACTCATAAGTAGAAAGGAATTTTTGTAATGTGATAAAGAGGAATAATAATTTTTCAGAAAATCTACAGGTCATTCTTAAAAGGGGTTACCTGGTTTCTAAAGACTGATGGCCTGTTTGTACTGTGGCTCTGTGTGGGGTCACCCATAGATAAACTTTGGCCTAAATGAACTAATTTGCCCCTTTTGGCCAACCATCATTTGAAAAAATGTGAATGACCGACTGCAATGGCTGATGCACGAAAATGTAATAGTCAAGGTTGAAAACTTTTGTCCTTGATTGGTTGAAACTACATGTGTATAATTAACCAAATTCGGTCCAATAGCCTGTGTAGTATATCCCTTAATAAAAGAGTCCAAAAGTGAAAATGGAATCCAATATAGGAACTAGATTAAACTGAATGCTTCCTGCAGCTTCTAAACAGTTTAGTCAAATTCAAGAACAGACTGGTTATGGCTATAAACAGCTTAGAGTTGTTGGAGGAAAATCAAGTAAATAGGGTTGAAACAGGAAACATGATGGATATAAAGTTTATTAACCGCTTCTGCACTGGGCCCTTTTTCCTGGTTCAGAACTGGACGCATTTTAATTTTTTTTTTTTTTTTTCAAATGCAGTTTTAAAGGGCTATAACATTTTTTTCATTCTGATCAGTGAAATCATTTTGGCATTTTTTTCAGTGATAAATAGGGCTGTGTTCTTATTTTTGTATGTATTTTCCCTATTTTAATATCTAACAGAGGGCTACTACAAAAATTTGTAAAAATTGTTTTCTTTCTCCTAGTAATTTTTATATAGGTGACACATATTGTTGTGAAAACAGGGCGGTGCTAGAACCTGTGACGTGGGTTTGGTGGCGGCAATATATATATTTTTTTTACTTTATATCTTGTTTTTTAATACATTGTGCTCTTATAAGATCATAATGGACCTTTGAGGGACATTTTAACATAAGTTTTGTTTTTATTCTGCTGCTTTCTCCGGGAAACTGGGGCTGATACATTAGAATTACACTGGAAAGCTGATCTGGATCCTTTAGGACCCAGCAGCTTAAACAGATCCCATCATAACTGCTGGGCTGGAAGGGGAGCTGCAGAATGGCTACTCCCATTGCTGTGTATACAGGTACGTCCTTGCAGGGTTAAGAATAGACCGCCCATATGAATATAATCAATGGAAAGTCCAGAACAGGTTAATTTAAAAAAAATATATATATATATTAGCAGTTTTAGTAGTCAGTCTGGTAGTCACTCCCCTTCAGCAGGGGAGTTAAAGATTATGGTTGTAAGAGATAGATCTGTAACGGGGTCCCACAGCGGGTAGTGAGGTCCATCACAAACACCATAAGCACCACTTTTTTGGTGTCTACATGATACAGTTGAAATCCAGTTAGTCTACTGCTCTACCATTTTGTAAGTTGCAGGCTGCAAAGCACTTCATGCCCTGGTCACAGATAAGATGTCTGTTTCCCAGCACTTGTGGACACAATTACATCACAACATTGAACCTCCGGTGCCAGGACACAAATGGAGGTAGTTGTCAGTGACAGTACTACATCCCAAAGAGAAGACAGGGACAGATTATTACTTTCACTCCCTTCCTGATCATTATATATATACAGCTATGAGCACAGTGAACACAACTATGGAAGCTACGATGATGCAGTGTGTCAATACCATAGAACTGAAGTGTTTGTGAGGAGGCTGCAGAGAAAATGAAAAAAACAAAAAATGTTGAAATGGGGTGCACAATGTGTACAGAAAATGATATACATCCCTCCTCCCCATGGCACAAGCATATGCATCACTTTTAGAGCTGGGTGATTATGATCTAAATAAAAATTGCAATTAATTGGACATTTCACCCCGATTACTATTAATAAACGGTCACGCCCCCTTTTACAAACCACAATGGGTTGAATTGCGAGGCACCCATTAATTATAATCCAACCTTGTAATCAACTGTATAAGGAACTGCCGATACAGTTGAATACTGTTGTAGGGAACGGGAGTCTACAGGAGGAGAGTACAGTTAGGTCTATAAATATTTGGACAGACAACATTTTTCTAATTTTGGTTCTGTATATTACCACAATGAATTTTGATCAAAACGTAATTGGAAAAATTGACTGAAAGGCTGTTTCATGGTCAGGTGTGGGTAATTCCATATTATGTCATTCTCAATTAAGCAGATAAAAGGCCTGGAACTGAGGTCTATGCCGTTCATTAAAGATTTCCCCTGACCCACTTCCTGTGGACTGAGAGCAATGAAACTTGGCACAGTTTAGTCCTTCTCTACATAGGTGCCACCTAGGGACACACGCATCTCTTTAAGCAACTGTAAACACCTTGCTTGTAGAAGTCGACAGGTTGCTCCAAAAGCCACGTTGTGACTTTCGGAAAGCAGAGTCTCATCATCTGGAAAATGCTTGCCCTTCAAAAATAACTTCATTGTTGGAAAGAGGCGGAAGTCCAATGGTGCGAGGTCGGGTGAATAAGGGGGATGTGGTAGAATTTCAAATCCACAGGGGCACGTGCCTTCTTTGGAGGCGGTGAGTCATGATGCTTCCATTGCATCGACTGGACTTTAGTCTCAGGATCATAGTGATGGACCCAGCTTTCAGCCTGTGTGATCAGTCTGTTGAAAAAGTCCTCCTGGTTTCTATGGCACATCGTCAATAGAGCCTGAGAGCATTCGACTCGTTCTTGCTTCTGGAAAGGTGTGAGCAGCCGGGGAACCCAGTGAGTGGATACCTTATGCATGTGAAGATGGTCTTGGATGATTTTTTTTCCACAGACCCCACACTAATCTTGACATTTTGGGCTAGGTGGTGAATGGGGATTTTTCAAAATGGCGACCTTCACTTGCTGGATGATGTCTTCATCAATAGCAGAGTGGGGTCGCCCTGGAATTAGAGCTGTTTCTACCAAAGTCCGACCACATTTGAATTGAGGGTGCCAGTTCTTGACTACATCATATGATGGGGAATCGAATGTCTCCTTTGGTGTGCGGCCTTTCAAGTAAAGGAACTTGATGACTGTTCTGTATTCCACTGGTTTATAAAACCTCACACCACTTCAGCACCTGTAAAGTCAAGACCGTTCTCAGTTCTGAGTTGCAAATGGGCACGTAAGCCTATAGAGGCTTATATCATTACACACGCGCAGTTTCAGCATCCTGTGATAAATAGAAGTGTGTCAGGGAAAATCGTCAATGAGTTTTTACCTATGACGTTTCATTTGTTTTTGTTGTCTTCTGTGAAAAGATATCACGCTGTAGCAGTATAATCTATTGCAGAAGTTTGGGTTAACTCTGCTACATCTGTATGTATGTGTATGTATATATGTGTATGCATATATTGCATATACAAGTATATATTTATAGTAAAGGAAGCCTGTCAGGTTGATTTTCGACCATAAACCATGTGCAGGATGAAGTAAATACCTTGGTGCTCATGTGTAATCTTTCTCTTGCAGCAAAGTGAAGTTATTAAAGGGGTATTAAAGGACTCCTTTCTTTACTGCTAGCTCTTGTAAACTCAAAAGTTTTCCTAAATACTTTCTTTAGAAATGCTGCTTTGTTTGCCTGCTATGTGAAATTACTTCTCACATTGTTTACACATCCATTGAGTGCACGATTAATCGTGACCAAATCCCCAACTCCATTTGCTGAAATGTAATCCCATACGTACAAGGAACCTCCACCATACTTCACTGCTGCCTGCAAACATTCATTATTGTTATGCTCTCGAGCACTTTGGCTAACAAACTGCCTTCTGCTGCCATTTTTTGCACTCCAGTTTTTATCTTTTCGTGCATAGCTTAGTCACTTGGCTTTGGCCATACCCACAAAGGTATGGCTTTTTGGCCACAATTCTTCCATGAAGACCACTTCTGGCCAGGCTTTACTGTCATATTTGATTCATGTGAAATTTCAGTTTTTCTGTTTTAATAAATTTGCAAAAATATCTACATTTCTGTTTTTTTTCTGTCAAGATGGGGTGCTGAGAAATAAAGTGAACTTTTTTGCTTTTAGCAAATGGCTGCAATGAAACAAAGAGTGAAAAATTTAAAGGGGTCTGAATACTTTCCGTACCTACTGTATGTTTCTGAATATCTCAGAATTCATCCGGCTGCTTTGGTCCTGTGTTACATCATCAATAAACACTAGTGACCCAGTGCCACTGGCAGCCATGCATGCCCAAGCCTTCACACTGCCTCCGCCGTGTTTTACAGATGATGCCTTGGACCATGAACTGTAACCAAGCCTTCGCCATACTTTTTTCTTTCCATCATTCTGGTAGAGATTGATCTTGGTTTCATCTGTCCAAAGAATGTTCTTCCAGAACTGTGCTGGCTTTTTTAGATGTTTTTTTTTTTTAGAAAAGTCCAATCTAACCTTCTTATTCTTGAGGCTTATGAATGGCTTGCACAGTGCAGTGAACACTCTGTGTTTACTTTCATACAGTCTTCTCTTTATGGTAGATTTGGATATTGATATGCCTTAATCCTGGAGATTGTTGTACACTTGGTTGGCTGTTGTGAAGGGGTTTTTCTTCACCATGGAAATTATTCTGCGATCATCCACCACTGTTGTCTTCCGTGGGCGTTCAGGTCTATTTGCATTGATGAGTTAATCAGTGCTTGCTTTCTTTCTCAGGATGTACCAAACTGTAGATTTTGCCACTCCTAATATTGTAGCAATTTCTCGGATGGGTTTTTTCTGTTTTCGCAGCTTAAAGATGGCTTGTTTCACCTGCATGGAGAGTTACTTTGACCGCATGTTTTCTTCACAGCAAAATCTTCCAAATGGAAGCACCACGCCTCAAATCAATTCCAGGCCTTTTATCTGCTTGAGAATGAAATAATATGGAATTGCCAACACCTGACCATGAAACAGCCTGAGAGTCAAATTTTTCCAATTACTTTTGGTCCCTTTAAAAACAGGGTGGCACATGTTAAGGAGCTGAAACTCCTAAGCCCTTCATCCAATTTTAATGTGGATACCGTCAAATAAAAGCTGAAAGTCTGGACTTTATGTCCATATCCATTATATAAGTATAACTTGAATATGTTTCAGTTAATAGGTAAAAAAAAAACTAAATTTGTGTCACTGTCCAAGTATATATGGACCTAACTATATGTGCTGGACAAACATCGTAAGATTCGTCTTGTGAGGTTCTACCTGGAGTTTCACTTTGTCTGAACATGTCTGAACCACAACAGTTATTACACTCTGGAATCTCTGATGCCCAGAAGAGGTGATCAAATAAATATTGTTACTCACCCTATTCTGGGCTCCAGCTGACTCCTTGTTCTCTTCTGACTGACAGGGACCAATCACGGCCTCAGCAGTCATATGGTGTTGTGACGCATAGATGACAATGTCATGTGACCTTCATGACCCACTGAGGCCACATAAACCCCTATGTATCACTAGAAAACTGAGAAACTGGCCCAGTCATGAAGTGATCACAGATGACCTTTCGCCACTCCCACTAACTCCAATTTCTTGCATCCTTCAATAGGTGCTGCTCTACTGTTTCCAGCAAAGCCATTTTCTCTCTAGTTCCTACTGTTCCTGAGTAGTCAGTTCTGTTAATTTCAGCAGTCAATATGCTAATGAGGCACTCTGTCAGGTAGGGTCAGAGGCTGGGGCAGACAACCTGGGACAGCCCATCTGACCGTAGAGAGCCTAATGAATATACTTTGTGCTGAAATTAAGGGAAACATTTACTTATTCTGATGATAAAGTGAGAACACGCAGAGAAATAAAATATTCAGCAGTTTCCCCTAGCAGAAAGTTGTGCAACATACTGTACTTGCTGCAATATACAGCCTTTACTCTGCGGATCTACAGGTAGAAATCTATCTTCCCCACAAAGGGTGTAACAAAGTTGCTGAAGAGCAGTAAAAGAACATTCAGGCTTTAACAGCTTTTATAGGTAAAGCACTATTTATACATACCTAAATTTTCTCCACCCCAAACATCCATCATCATATCATATTTCCCCAGTTCTTCAAAGTAGGATTTGTCCATAACAAACAGACCTCCTGCAATCATTGGCGTTCTACAACGGACAGCATAAAGCTTTATAACATTTCAGAGCAGTCGAAGTACAGAAGCAACAATAATATAAAGCCATGAAAAAAGTGACCTCTACAAAACAGCTCATTAGGGATTTACAGAAAAAGTACAGAAAGTGAAAAATAAATAAAAAAAGTGTTTAAATTAAATCTACCACTTTCCCAAAGCATATTTAACTGTCACCACATTGTTAAACAACATACCTTTTTTATTTAAGTGTTATGGAACTGAGGCAGTTAGTCCATTTTTTTTTTTTTTTTTTTTTTTGGGGGGGGGGGGGGGGAGCTCCTTCGTTTCCCAAGAGTTGTTCCTCTTGCTATGACATCACCCATCTTACTTCAGCAACAAGGAGCAGCAAGAGCAGTGCTCGAAGGCCTGCCCCCAGTGCACCATTGTCCTCATTTCCCTAGACTTCAAAGCTGTTTTTATTTAAATCTACAAAAGTAGTTTACATACCAGAGGTATGTTGTTTATCATTATACATACTCTGTAACATGGTGGTGGCAGTGGACTACACTTAGAGGTGGTGGTAGACTTCTTTTAAAGCATACAAGTAGTTTCATTTGACATTTCAGGATAAGCTGCTAAATATGTGTACATGAGGAGTAGCACTATTTCTGAATTGTATTTCTCAGTTTTTAGCAATTTCCCCCACTGAATGGAATCTCTTTAGTTTGCAGTTCTCTATGAGCTGGTGGGTGAAGACTAGGTGCCATGCACAATAAGTACACTGCTCTGTAACTGCTTCTGTCTCACTCAGAAGCAGACCCAGGATCATGCATGAACTATACATATACAGAGAAGTACTTAGCTGTGCTAATGTGAATAAAGTTCCAGCATCAGTCTAAACCAGTTTTGCTTTGCATACCACCTACACTTCCTGCTCACACCCCCATATTTTTTTTAAACATGTGTAAACAGTCATGTGACCTGCAGCAGAGAAAGCTATAGCAAAGATTTCCAGAATGAAAGTCATTTTAGTAGAGGGGAGAGAGAGCAGGAGCACATGCTGATAAGAGCAGAAAGAGGCATTTCTCTCTGATAAGATATATTGCAGTTTCTTGAAGTCACCTCTACTATTCATTTATGCACAATTGTAGAAACGACAGAAACTATTTAACATGAAAACTGGCGTTAACCCATTTATGACCAGGGTATTTTAGGTTTTAAAGAGGACCTTTCATGTCCTCATGAAAGTGTCCTTTTATATACCGCTAGATATCTGACAGCGCGCTGAATTCAGTACAATGTCGGCTTTCCCACTATGTGCCCCGGTGGTGGAGATATCTGTGCCTTTAGTTTCGACACTGATATCTCCCCACTGTCAGAAGGGAGTTCCTTACAACCTAGCATCCTCGCTGTGCTGTGAGGAACACCCCCCCCTGACAGTACTGTCAGAGGGGGCGTTCCTTACTGCCCAGCAACGACGTCAAGCTGTGAGGAACGCCCCCCCCACCCGACAGTGGGGAGACATCAGTGCCAAAACTAACGGCACAGATATCTCCACCACCGGGGCACATACCGGGAAAAGTCGACAGTGCACTGTATATCAAAACAAACTTTTATGAAAGGTCCTCTTTAAGCAATTTGCTAAATTTTATTTTATATAGCAGCATTTGAAGAGCCATTTATTTTTCTGTGAAAGAAATCATGGTCTTTTTTTTTGCACAACAAATCGCATTTATCAATAACTCCATTTTGTGTTTTTTATTTATTTATGTAATTAACTTAATGTAATATTATTAACTCTATATTGCAGGAAAAAAAAAAAGTTTTTCTATCATCATCAGTCTCTTGATTTAATAAGTGTCAGTAGGGGACCTGAATATAAATTACACTGATTAGTGGTACAATACACTGTAGTAGATTATAACGACAGGCTGCCCTATAGGACTCAAGCTAGGTTCACACATGGGGACCCGAAGGACAGAAACAGTGTCCACTTTAAAAAGCAGTTACCCACAGAAACCCACGGACCCCATAGACTATAATGGGGTCCACCAAGTTTCTGACGATTTTATACTGAAATCGGGGGAGAGAAAAAGTCCTGCTTCAGCCTGTTCGTCTTCTGCAGATGACAGAACACTTTGGTCTCTGGTTGCTATCAAGATTATGTTGAAGAACATTGATATGGGGGGAAGGGGGGAGTAGTGCAACTGTAAAAAACCCTTAGAAATGCTGCAATTGCTGTTGCTGCTCTCCCCCTGCTTACTACACACTGCTGAGTCTGTACATATGATGGGTTGTGTGCGGAGATAGATAGGAAGCCTGTACATTGCAATCGCAGGGGGTAGTCTACAATAACTTGATTTAAAAAAGGTGATTTAAAAACTTTTTTTTTTTTTGCTTTATTACAGCCTGCATTATAGTCTAGAGATGCATTCCAAATTTTACTCAAATCTATAACCAAGCTTGTTTTAGTTTAAAGGGGACAATCCCTGTCTACATATCCTATTAGGGAATATGGCTGTGAAAGAGGTGGTATCTCCTGCTGCAGCTATCTATAAGCCAGAATGAAGATATGCTAAGAACAGCTGCCACTCTTCATTATCAGAATCATGGAGCTTTGACTATAAAGATGGAAAAAATGGAAACTTTAAACCAAGTTAAAGTTAAAAAAAAAAAAAAAAAAAAAAAATTTTTCAAAGATGGATATTCACTTGAATTAACTGCAAACTCAACGGAAAACTATGCATTTATTGTTGCTGCAACAGAAATACTCACTTAATTGGTGCTACTGGGTTTCCTTGCCGTGCTCGTCTTTGCTCTGGAGTCATATAGTCCCATTTAAAAACCAAGTTCCAATCAAAACCTAAAATTAGAATAAAGGAAAAGGATAGTGTTACAAAACATTTGAGGGGTGTTCGAACAACAAACATTAAAAGTTCGCCTGATTGATGGATACAAGCAAGTTAATATAAAAAGGTCTATTTTTTTTTTTTTAAAGAGATCATCTGGTTTTATTAAGTATAACTTAAATAAAATGGGTAACATTATAAAAAGAATAAATCAGCCTTTAGGCTAAGGCCCCATGTAGCAGGCCACAGCGAAAAAGCGCTGTGGGGAAAAACCGTGGCGGAAACATTGCAGTTTTTCCCACAGCACTTTTCACAGAAAGTTTTCCTCTGTGTACTTTCTGCTTCAATTACACCTATAGGGAAACTGCCAGAGTTTCTGAAAATATAATTAACATGCTGTGATTTCCAAAGATTCAACAGTTTTTGCTGCGGTGTTCACACCACATGGGACCTCAGCCTTATACTGGAAATTAATGTCAAACACAGGCTACAGTATTGTATTGATATGAAACGGTCAGTGAGACATGATGGCAAGACTATTGTGGGTAATAAGTTCCATGCATTGTACATTTTATTACTCCTCTCTCACCTATGTCCTCTGAGACTAAGGCAGCATTTGGATGCATGCTTTATACAATTAAAAGGGGTTTTCCCATGATCATAACTATATTTAAATTAAAAGTTAGGGTGTATTCACACTATTGTTAATGTTTGTTGCTGTCATACTTCCTAGGATGATAGCAATGGACATTAACTGTAGCAGAGTAACGGACACAGACTCAGACACAGAGTCTGTGTCTGTTCCATTGACACTAATGGAATCAAAATAACTGACACAGTCTTGCATGCTTAATTTTTGTTTCTTCCCATTACAAAAGTAAACAAACATGACATAAGAAAGCATCTGTCATGTTGTTTACATTAGTGTAAATGCAAACAGACACAGACTCAGTTATTCTTCCACAGTTAATGTTCGTTGCTGTCATCCTAGGATGGATGACAGCAACATACATTAACAATGGTAGTGAGAACCCACTCTTAAAAGGGGTTGTCCAGGCTAATTTTTTATTTTTTTTTAAATTAGGCCAGGGGGAGGTTAAAAAAAACAAAACAAAAAAACAAACTCCTGCTTTTTGTTCCCGGTGCTCTGGTCCTTCAGCTCTGTTGCCGCACATGACCACTGAGACTGCTACCTGTGACGTCTCTGGGTCCCTTCCTTGGGCCCCTGATTGGCCTCAGCGGTCAAGTCGTCACAGCTGGCGAGAACATCCTCAATAGACAACGGCTGAGCAGCAGGACCAGACTGCTCTGGGAGGACACCGGAGCACCTGGGTTAGGTATGTGTTTTGTTTTTTCACCTCCCCCGGCCTAGTTAAAAAAATAAATAAGTAAATAAATTAGCCTGGACAACCTCTTTAAACATTTACACAAAGTATGATTTTCTTATTGTGGACAAGTTATCAGGCAGGGACAGTGCATGGATGAGGAGCTTACTGTCAGAGCATAGAAAGTTCCTGCATTTATAGTCGTATCCATTGGCAACAAAAGATTATCACCGCTAAGATGATTAGAGAAAAATCTTTAGAGAAATCTTTTTGCACATTTTTAATTACTTATATTACCAAAAAAGTTGAACTTTTTTGTCTACAAATTTGACCCCTCAACAATCCGCGCCATACTATTACATTGCACTGAGCATATAGTTAACACTCAGTGCTGTATTAGTATGCCGCTTTTATGCAGTTTAAGCCCTCAGATGTTCTCAGTAGCGATTACAGCATCTGGGTGATTCGGGGGCAAGATCATTGGGTCTCCCCCCCCTCCCCTTTCCACCCTCCAGGCTGCCTTTTCCCTATTACACATAGGGATACTATGTGTGATGTACTGCAATACAATACACTGAACTGAGAATCAGGAGATCCCAGGTTCATTAAATGAAAAAAAAAAAAAAAAAAGGGGAGAAAAAAAAAAAAAAGAAAAAGAAAAGCATAATGTATTTAGTAAAAGCGATAAAACATAAAAAACAAATATGGTATCGCTGTAATCTTAATGACCCCCCGGACAAAGTTGTCATGTCATTTTTAATACAGAGTGAATGTTGTAAAAACAAAATGCAAAAAATAATGATAGAATAGTGGGTTTATCATCACACGGACGCAACCTGTGATAAAAAGCTACAAAAAAACCATTTTATGTACCCCAAAGTGGCGCCAAACGAAAGCCGAGCAAAGATTAAGACCTCATATATCTATGTCGACAGAAAAGTTAAAAAAAAATAAAATAAATAAAAATGATATGAATTTTGAAAATATGAAAAAAGACACCGAGCATTAATGCCCAAACTACCCTAAATCTGAAGGGATTAATTATAGTTACTTTCAAGGTAAAACCGGTTAAAGGCTAGTTTCAAACTAGTACTTTTGTTTCCATCTGACACCATTCACTGTAATGTTAAAAACAAAATAAGTTAATGTATAAAAATAAATTTTATAACAATACTTAAAGTTCAAATGCACTTTGAGCGCACTTATTGACACCTTACACCACAAGCAAATCAAATGTTGACACCACCATCAACTTTAAAGAAAAAAAAAAAGGGGGCTCTGCTCCTAGACCACCAGAGGTAGTGATATTAATCCCTTCACTATTATGATCAACCAGGGACATTTTTCATTAACATAAAATAGTTTTCTAATAGTATGGGGTGTCTTAAGGACTCTAAAAATGGTATATTCTTTTAAGAAGCAATTTCTCTGAAAATACCGTACCTCCTTTTAAATCTGCTGAAGCACCGACATATTGAAAGTTGTCCATATTAATCACATCAATTATAGGCGACACAACTCTAGTCCTGTCCTAAAATGACAAAAGGTAAATACAGCAAAATATTTACACCAGTATTTAAAAAAAAAAAAAAAGACAAAAGAAAAAAAAAAACAAAAAAACAAAAAACTTTTGAATGGACAGACATTTAAACAAGAAGGAGAAAGACTTAAAGTGAGGCAGAGGATTTCTGTACCCAGTTAGAAAACAGTGGGATAGCAGTGGTTGTTTGTCCAGTAGATACAGTTACTTATGTTATTATGAATAATACAGGGCAAAACAGTAATGTCCAGTGTGTACAAATGCTCTTAGCTTAGGAAACTAGCTCTGCAAGCTAATGGCAAGACACCATATGGGAAAGATGGACTAGACAGAGGAGGTGGTGGAGTAGCCATTTATATCAAATATAGTCTATAGTTTATATCCACAGTAATTCAGGAAAGAACCAAGAGCTAAAAACTCTCTAAATCTGCATGCAAACTAATGACAGAACGGTTATTAGAACTGTTGTGGTATATAGGCCTCTAAGGCAAACTGAGAATTATATTATGTTGGCTGACTAAATTTCTCAAATGGCAGTAAAGGGAAATAATGTAGTTATGGGAGACTTCAACGTGCAACAGCAGGAATGAAACTGACACATTTAATGGAGCATCACTGAAACAGTTAGTGAAAGGGTTTGTGCAGTTACAGACACTAATGTCTGATCACGCAGTGCATGGCCACTGGGCCCCCAGCAGTCAGGAGAACAGGGGAACCAAAGTCTCCCTGCATCCTCATGATGGTACTCCATTCACTCCTATGGGGTTGCCAAAAATTGGGCATAGATGCAGGGGGGCTCTCAGGGGAGATGACATTCTAGATTTAGTGTTTACAAATGGGGATCTGGTGTCTGAGGTTAGGGTGGAAGAACATTTGGTTTCCACCAATGTTTATTGTTTGATATAAAGAGAGGCTAGGTAGGGGAGAAATATTACACTAAAGTATTAGACTTTAGAATGACTAATTACAAGGGAAAGGGGGAATGTTTACAAATGGAATTAAAAAGGTTCGAATAAAAGAGCAGGAGTCAATGCCCACTGGACACTATTAATAGCGACCATTTTAAAGGCTGCTAAACTATGTCAGACAGATTAATAAGAGTAAAGTAAAAGTAAAGGAGGCTTCTTTTAAGAGGTATTAAGAAACCAGAAGTATAGCTAATAAAAAGCTGTATAAGATTAGACAGAAGGTATCCAAACACAATTAATGCTGTTAAATCATGTAAGGAATAATTAATGGCCAAGTCTATTAACCAGTGAAGTAATAGCATATCAGGAAAGTGGTTAACGCACCAGAATGTACTATTAAGCCATGTACATTGCTCCTGCTCAGAAGCAAAGTTGGCACCATGTACAACAGGAGTAAACTAACATACAGCCTAGTGTCATCTGTATCACCCCTGGACGAAGGTCACTCCAATCAATCATAGGGGTTAACCCCTTAGATGCCATGGTGAATTATGCCTGCAGCACTTAAGGCAGGGGGTCTCAAACTCGGCCAGGTAAATAGGCCGCACATAGAAACAATTGGGGGAGTTGTTTCTGGCGATCCGGGATCTGATCAGTGACCCTAGTTCTGCCTCCAACAGTTGCCATAAATCAATTAGTCAGGACTATCAACCTTTGCAAACTATGAGTTTTGCAATCTATAATAATTAACAAGCAATCAGATGATTGCTGATTCAAGTACCATAGAGAGACCTAATAAATAAAAACAAAAAATGCCCTTATCAAAGAGTTAAGTGTAAAAGTTATCAGAAAGTTGTATGTACCCCAAACTGGTACCAATAAAAAGTACAGCTCGTCATACAAAAAGACAAGCCCTCAATCAACTCCTTCGACAGAAAAATAAAAAAATGTTAGTTTTTCAGAAGGTGATGCAAAATTATTGATTCCCTCCTCCCCCAGAAAAAAAAAAAAATGTGCATATATACATACTGAACCACAGAATAAAGGTAACAATGGGGAAAAAAAAAAAAAAAAAAGTTAAAAAGCAATTATTTTTTTTTTTTTAATTTCATCCAGCTACATGAACAGGGTTAGGTTTTTATTTATTTATATATATATTTTTTTATAGCTAGTACAATGTAGATAATGAAAAATAAAATATATAAATCACCATATAAATTCAGGGCAAAACTGGCTGCTGAAGGAAGGGGGAAGGTATAAGGTCTACAAGCATACATCAAGGGTACACCCTAGGTTTATAGTTTACAAAATAAGACACCAGGATTGACCCCCAAGAATGTCCCCTCAACCTAGGAGTCAGTGAGAAAATAGTGTAGGATTTGGGTTACCCATTGTACTCAGCCCAGCTAACATATTCACTCTTCACTATCAGCTGCGCATTTATTTCTGAAAAACAAATTGTTGCAATGCCTGTGAAGTAAAAATGCTCGCTACACTCTTTGATAAATTCCTTGAGGAATGTAATTTCCTAAAAGAGTTTACTTCACACGGAATCCACTTTACTGAGACTTCAGGTACTGGGGGCTGTTTGCATTATCATCTTCCTGCTAACAAACTTCACAGATAAATAGCACGGCAGATAGTAGGAAGGTGTTAAAAGGTGATGCATTACCATCTTCGTAAGAGGCGTAACATTTTTATTTTTCTGTTGGTGGATTTGGTTGAGGGCTTATTTTTAGCAGGCTGAGCTGTGCTTTTTATAGGTACTGTTTTTGAGTATATTTGACTTTTTGATCACTTTTATACCATATTTTGTGAGGTAAAATGGCAAAAAAAAAAATCATTACTTGTGACTTTTTTTTTCAGAATTCTCACCGTGCAGGTTAAATAATGTTTCAGTTTTACTGTATGGGTTAAAAGCAAATATGTATTGTCTATTAATTTTAAATTAAAATGTTTTTTTTTTTTTTTTTTTTACATAATTCATTTTATATAGGAAAAGGGCATTTTTTCAGCCACTAGGAGACTTGAACCAGTGATCTCCCAATTGGGGAGGGGGGGGCAAGATAATGACGAATCGCCAGAGGTATACCATTGTCTCTCTTTATGCCCCTAAGTCACAGATCAGATTTATGAAAAAACATTTAAAAGAAAGTTGTTATACCAAAGGCCAGTGATTTTATTACATGCGGAGACTTTAATACTCCTGTGTGTAGGGATATGGATATTTCTTTGCTCTCTAAATCAAACCAGAGTTGCGGTCCCTTTTCCTGGAGGAGTCGGTTCATGATTTGTGGCGATAACTCTATGCAAATGAACGTGATTTCACTTATTCACCAAGGTTTGCTTCATACTCTAGACTAGACAATTTTGCGGTGAGCTGAGATCATGTGCTGGAACCTACACTCAACCAATAGATGGGCTCAAATAGAGACTGCTTATATTAAATTTGTATCAACAAGATTTCTATTGGAGGTGGAATATTTAAAGCCTACTGCATCACCGCTAACCCTCTATACTATAACATCTACAATCAGAATTTGGGGGATTTAATTTCCAACCTTCATTGCTATAAATCTGTATAATACATATAACTGAGAAATTTACAACATATTGTATTCCTCATATTGACCTCCACCCATGGTCCCAGCATAATTTTGAGACTTTAGATCAATTATACCAAGAGACCCAGTAGCTCCTTTTTGGAGTTATCCTCTTTGCTCAATATATCCAAAACCTCATTTTATCATTCGCTGCAAGTTGAAATGGGTTTATACATCCCCTCTGCAAAAATTTATACTTGGCTCTCCGCTATTTGTCAAAGTGCCAAATATGTTGAAATGGGAGAGGGATTTGGGTGAGGAGATGTCCTGGTGGAAGGCATGTGAATGGACGCTGCAAGAGTCTAGATGTGTAGGTCTCCTAGAACAACTTAAAAAGATACATAAGAGGTGGTATCTCATCCCAGACAGACGGGCACATATGTTCCCAGAGATGTCCAATTTGTATTTGAGACACTGCTGGCAGATCGGTACTATTTAACACATGCCCAAAAATTGTCCCTTTCTGGGGCGGTGTTTTCCAACTCATTGAGGCTGCCACTAAAATTAAGATACATGTCACTGCTCTTATGGCTTTATTGAATATTGTTATATCAGAAATCCATGGATATGCCCACTGGACGGTGACCCATGTCTTGATGCCAGACAGAAAATGCTTAGGCTTTAAGTGGAAGTCAGATAACATACTTTTTTTTTTTTTTTAATCAGAAGTGTGTGCCAGGGTAAACATGTTTATGTATTACAAATTTGTTATGGTACCTATGGCCCTCCTGCTCATTGGCTGTCTTATTCCATGTTCATTAAATGTGCCCTTGCATGTATTTCTCAAACGTCTCTCCTCTTATAGATGTCATTTATGATGTCAATGTTATGTTGGCTATACCATGTGCTTAGTACAAATTACACCAATGAATATGTATGGATCTTGTATTTTTCTATGTACTTTCTCACAGACTGTACTTGTTTCTATGTTATTCAGACATTTTTTTTTTTTATTATAGCTTTATTGAATTTAAAAAATAAAAATTAAAAATAAATATATACAATTTCTCCCAACTACGGAAACACCTCACATGGAGATGAAAACTGCATGTTTGGGTACATAGCTGGCCACAGAAGGCGAGGAGAACCATTAGTCTTTTGAAAGGTAGAATCATTTTTGGTTGCCACAATGCATTTGCAGAGCTCCTATGGTGCCAGTGTAATGGAAAGTACCAAGTAATGACCTCATTTTGGACATTCAAAAAATTTATCAAGGGTTATAGTTGATATGTTGACCCAAGGGACTGTGAATGGTACAAAATTAAAATTCTCAGATACATGCTCTTTCAGTGCCCAATATGTCATACACAACTAGTGGCACTGCGAAAGGTCAGCTTTCCAGTTATTATGCTCTGTTTCCTGATTTTGGAAACACCCTACATGCAGCCCTAATCTTTGCCTGGAAAAGCAACAGATCACAGAAGTGAAAAAACACCATTCACATTTAAGGCCTAATTTGGACATTTACATTGCATTGGCGGCCACTTGCAGTGGCTCAGAGGTAAAGTTAAAAAACTGACCCCAAAAATAGGACCATTTTAGAAACTACACCCATCACTATGTTGGCATAAACTGCTTTTTTGGAAGACCGCAGGGCTCAGGATGGAAAGAGTGCCATTGGTCTTTAGTGTGTAGCTTTAGAGGGACTGTTTTTTTGTTTTTTTTTTTTTGCACACAATGTTTTTGTACAGACCTGGAGGTGCCAGTAAAGTTTAATTCCTCAAGAGGACTCTGCATTTTGTAAACTACACCCCTCAAAGAATTTATTAAGCAGCGTAGAAAGTATTTTGCATTTAGTTGTGTTTAGTTTCCAGAAATGAATGGGGGTGATGGTGAAAAGTAAAAAACTGCACTTTTTCCAGAGGTACTCCATATTCAGTGCCCAATATGACCAGCTTGTTTCAGCAGAGACACACACTCCAAAAACTGTTAAGTGGGTTATTCAGGAGGAAAAAAAAAAAAATTAAAATTTGAAATGTTGCCATTTTCACTTTTTACCATCAGCTGCACATTCATTCTGGAAAACAACATTTGTGGTGAAAATGCTCTCTGAAACCCTGTATAAATTCCTTGAGGAGTACAGATTCTAAAATGGGGTTATAGGTCAGGAGATTCCACTTTACCAGAATTTCAGGTTTAGTGCTAAATTCTACTTCTTCCCTTCTGTGCCCAGTCAGCAATTTATACCCACATATGATATTATTAAATGGGATATCCCAAGAGAGGGCATAAACTGCTGTGGATATTAAAAAGAGAATAATATGTAAGCTGAGTGAAGTAGATAACATACACCAATTTCCTCACTATGTTTGCGGTAGCTCCTATGATTTTTTTTTTTTTTTTTTTGGGGGGGGGTCACTTCAGGAGTCTTTTCCCTCAATCTCGTACAGTTTACACTTCCTGCCACAGCTAGTACTTCCCTAAAGATATTTTTTGTTGCACAATCTATAGTTTAATTTTTCTGGTGATGTAGCCATATAAGGGCTTATTTTTTTTGAAGGATGGTATGCACTTTTTAAAGTCCCAATTTTGGGGTACTATAATTGTCAGCAATTGGGGTTCACACCTACAGATATATCCACTCACTGTATACCAACTGTGGGGGCTATACATTTCCCTTCTCCACACACACACACCTGACCTTAGATGCAATCATAAAAGGGACAAAGGCACTTCCACACTCCTCTCCAGCTCACCTATGCTACACATGAATGAAGCGCCCTTTTACACTCATGCATACACACAATGCTGCCACAACTTACCTCTTATGGTAAGGGGACACACCAATTTGTCTACACTACACACAACAGTGTAATCTTGGCTAGCAATATTCACTCTTCAGAAATGTGGAGACATTAGAACCAAAAGACAATTTTATTCAATTTTATGGACCTTTGACCCCCCCCCCCCCCAGTTACTTCCTGCAACCTCCCATCTCATACCCCTTGATCTTTTTCGCATTTTGTCACTTGACAAACACAAACTTAAATGTATTTTATTGAGATTTTAAGTGCTAGACTAACACAAAGTAGCAGATAATTGTGAAGTGGAACAAAAATGATACATGATTTTCAAAATTTTAATTAAATAAAAGTCTGAAAAGTGTGACGTGCAAAAAGTATTAAGCCCCCTGTACTCTGATACCCCTAAATAAAATCCAGTGCAATCAATTGCCTTCAGAAGTCACAATTAGTTAAGAAATAAAAACAAACAAATGCACCGAGCAGTGCGTAGTATAATAGCATTTGGTGAGGAGGAATAACCAAATTATTTATAGCCTCTCTCACCTGGTGAGACTGTAAAAAAAAACAAAAAAACAAAAACAAAAAGCACAATAAGCAATTATCCAGAAGGCACCCAAGAGCTGGATTGCTGCAGGAACCTACGAACACCTAAGGTTAGGCGTAGGGAAGCATCAAAGGTAAGGACCAACTTAGGAACTGCGCAACTCCAGATAGGCTCGTTGACAAAATGTTTTTATACCAAAATATAAAATATAGACACACGATGCGTTTCGGTGAATCTACCCCTTTATCAAGTGTGTAGACCACTACAAAACACAGAAATACAAGTACCTAAATAGACAGGAACAACCTTCTATAATTTTTTTTTTTCCCCCCCATTATTCTTTAATGAGTACAGTTGGCATTTGCCAACTATATGAGTGAATCTGACTTGATTGATCAGCTAAGAACAAATACATAACACCCGCTAAAATACAGAGAACTGTGCTGAGTGTAACAAGTTAAAAAGGATTCAAATGGAAAAGAGGTCCGTGATTTCAATAAACAAAATCAACTTTAGAAAGTGCTGCAGAGTAAAAAAAATTCATGATACAGTTTAAAAAAGGAAAAGATTACCTCAAACTTTGTAAATTTGAGCAGGGAATCCAGGTACATGTGAAACATAGCTCACCGCTATTACTTAAATAGCGTCTTAAAATTACAACTGCACATGTGCGAATTGGCCCTTACGCGCATGTCAGATGGTAATTTACTAGTAAAGGAGCTGCTGGCTTCAAAAGATGTATCGCACATGTGCGGAAATATCTTTCTGCGCATGCTCAGTTAAGAAATAAGCGCTTCGCAGCTTGTATAACTATAAAAGCGCTAGAGTATATTGATACCTAGTGCTCTTTGATATAATCAGATAAAAAGAAGAAAAAGTATAAAAGAATAAGCAGAAAATGTAGATATGAAATAGTACCAAGTGATAAAAGTATTGAATAAAAAAAGGTAGCAGAAATAAATGGCCCCAAATAATAATTGGTGTATAAAATAATTAGGTAATATATAAAATGTTATATAAAATAAACTGGCAATAATAAAAATTGTAATGACATCAATTACATACAATAAATTAACCATATAATAAGATGCCACAACATATATAAACACAAAAAAAAAACAGCAACTAAAAACCTGTCACATCTTCAAGGGTCTCATTCAAGCCATCTGGAATTAACGTGATTAATTTGAAGATCCAGAACATTTCCCTTTGTTTGAGGGTATTAAATCTATTGATATCATTAGCTGGAATTTGGTCTAATGGCACCACAGAAAAAACGGAAAACATACTATTGTGTTTGGTAGAGATGTGACGGGAAACACTAGGTTTTAAGAAACCGTTATTAACGTTGGAACGATGTTTGCTATTTCTTTCCCTCAAACACATTGTGGTTCTGCCTACATACTGGAATTTCAGTACATAGATAACATAAGACGCAGAACAATCAAGTCTCTGTTTGATTTGGAAGATCTCTCCCGTAGAGTGACTTTTTACTGTAGAAACATTATGTTTAGTGTTATGGCAGCATTTGCATTTAACGTGCCCGCATTTAAAGCTGACAACTATGCCTCTAGGCAATGTTTCAAGGACACTTCTAGCAATCTTTTTTCTTGCACAGACGGCTAGGAGCTAATACATTTTTTAAGTGTCTGTGCACATCTAAAAGTTATACCAGGTTTTTCAGGAAGATTACTTTTAAGGTACTGATCATTTTTTAAAATATGCCAGTGTTTTTCAAGGATACTACGAATAAGGCCATGTGAATTATTAAAAGTAGTGATAAAATTGCTTCTGAAGGACATTCCATTTTTGGTTTTCTCACGAGGGGCAAGGCATTGGGCCTGTGACAATTCTCCAGCTTGTCTCTAAAGCCTATAGGGAGGGTGTTATAAATAAAAAAAGAGAAGGAATTTCTGATTATTACCCATCCGTCACCAGCTTTATTTTATCACTTACCTAAAATTCACAAGGATGTTATAAACCCACCTGGACGTCCCATAATATCAGGAGTCCAGGCTCTTACTAGAAATCTTTCTTAATTTGTTGATTTTCATCTTCGAAGATATGTCATACAACTTCCATCTCACCTCAAGGAGTCAGCTAGCGTTATCAAAGACCTATTACGTATCCCTTGGAAACCCGGATATCTCTGGGCAACTTTAGACGTCACTTCATTGTACACAGTAACATTCCTCATACGATTGGCCTGGCAGCCATTTCAACAGTGTTATCCAAGGACCTTACTATGCCGAGTGAACAGAGAGATTCTTTACTTTCCTGTATTAAAGTTCATTCTTACACATAATGTATTTCACTTTGAGTATAAAATATTTTTACAAATTAGAGGGACAGCTATGGGGACTAAATTTGCTCCGAGCTACGCTAATTTGTTCATGGGTCAATTTGAGAACACCTTTATCTACGTGGAACACGAATGGTCCAATTGTATAGTTTATTTTAAAAGGTACACAGATGACCTTTTTATTTGGGACGGGTCTCGTAGTACATTTGAGAATTTCACCCAATATTTAAACAGTAACGATTGGTGGATTAAATTTATGGGCCAAACAGAAAATACAGAAATTGATCAGATCACCACCCGCACACACTTTAAAAAGGTAGATTGCAATAGTCTTTTGGCCTTTAGTAGCAATCATTATTCTAAATGGAAGAGCAATGTCCCATTCGGAAAATTTAAAAGGATAAGGCATAATTGTACAAAGGACAGTGACTATTCTACACAAAGTGTGGTTTTAACTAAAAGATTTAGAGAGAAACACGACCCTTCCAAGATGATTAAAGCAGCTAAGCTAAAAGCTGGAGAATTGACACAGGCCCAATGGCTTGCCCCTTGTGAGAAAACCAAAAATGGAATGTCCTTCAGAAGCAATTATCACTACTTTTAATAATTCACATGGCCTTATTCGTAGTATCCTTGAAAAACACTGGCATATTTTAAAAAATGATCAATACCTTAAAAGTAATCTTCCTGAAAAACCTGGTATAACTTTTAGACGTGGACAGACCCTTAAAAATGTATTAGCCCCTAGCCATCTGCGCAAGAAAAAGATTGCTAGAAGTGTCCTTGAAACATGGCCTAGAGGCATAGTTGTCAGCTTTAAATGCAGGCACGTTAAATGCAAATGCTGCCATAACATTAAACAATGTTTCTATAGTAAAAAGTCACTCTACGGGAGAGATCTTCCAAATCAAACAGAGACTTGATTGTTCTGCGTCTTATGTTATCTATGTACTGGAATGCCCTTGTGGCTTCCAGTATGTAGGCAGAACCACGATATGCTTGAGGGAAACTCATCGTTCCAACGTTAATAACAGTTTCTTAAAACCTAGTGTTTCCCGTCAAGCCTCTACCAAACACAATAGTATGTTTTCCGTTTTTTCTGTGGTGCCATTAGACCAAATTCCAGCTAATGATATCAATAGATTTAATACCCTCAAACAAAGGGAAATGTTCTGTATCTTCAAATTAAACACGTTAATTCCAGATGGTCTGAATGAGACCCTTGAAGATGTGACAGGTTTTTAGTTGCTGTTTTTTTTTTTTTTGTGTTTTATATATGTTGTGGCATCTTATTATATGGTTAATTTATTGTATGTAATTGATGTCATTACAATTTTTATTATTGCCAGTTTATTTTATATAACATTTTATATATTACCTAATTATTTTATACACCAATTATTATTTGGGGCCATTTATTTCTGCTACCTTTTTTTATTCAATACTTTTATCACTTGGTACTATTTCATATCTACATTTTCTGCTTATTCTTTTATACTTTTTCTTCTTTTTATCTGATTATATCAAAGAGCACTAGGTATCAATATACTCTAGCGCTTTTATAGTTATACAAGCTGCGAAGCGCTTATTTCTTAACTGAGCATGCGCAGAAAGATATTTCCGCACATGTGCGATACATCTTTTGAAGCCAGCAGCTCCTTTACCAGTAAATTACCATCTGACATGCACATAAGGGCTAATTCGCGCATGCGCAACTGTAATTTTAAGACTCTAAGTAATAGCGGTGAGCTATGTTTCACATGTACCTGGATTCCCTGCTCAAATTTACAAAGTTTGAGGTAATCTTTTCCTCTTTTAAACTGTATCGAATGTTTTTACTCTGCAGCACTTTCTAAAGTTGATTTAGGTACTTGTATTTATGTGTTTTGTAGTGGTCTACACACTTGATAAAGGGGTAGATTCCCCCGAACGTGTCGTGTGTCTACATTTTATATTTTGGAATAGAAACATTTTGTCAACGAGACTATCTGGAGTTGCACAGTTCCTAAGTTGGTCCTTACCTTTGACAATTAGTTAAGAGTCCAGCTGTTCTGTGAAAGCCTCAGTGGTTTGTTAGAGAACACTAGTGAACAAACAGCATCATGAAGACCAGGAAACTCACCAGAAAGGTCAGAGATAAAGTTATGGAGAAGTTTAAAGCAGGGTTAGGTTATAAAACATATTCCAACCTTTGAGCATCCTAAGGAGCACTGTTCAATCAACGATCCAAAAATGGAATAAGTATTCTACAACTGCAAACCTACCAAGATCTGCCCATCCACTAAATTGACAGATCGAGCAAGGAGAGCACTAGTCAGACAAGCAGCCAAGAGGCCCATTGTCACTCTGGAAAAGCTGCAGAAATCCACAGCTCAGGTGGAGAATCTGTCCACAGGGCAACTATAAATTGTGCAGTCCACAAATCTGGCCTTTATGGAAGAGTGGCAAGAGGAAAACCATTGTTGAAAGAAAGACATAAGAAGTGCCGTTTGCAGTTTGCCACAAGCCATATAGGGGATACAGCAAGATCATCCCACCATGGGGAACTTGTGGAAGAAGGTGCTCTGGTCAGATGAGACCAAAGATGAACTTTTTGGCCTAAATGCCTGCTAATCAATCTGAATACACCATCCCTACGGTGAAACATGGTGGTTGCAGCATCATGCTGTGGAGATGCTTTTCTTCAGCAGGGACAGGGAAGCTGGTCAGAGTTGATGGGAAGACAGATGGAGCTAAATATAGGGCAATCCTGGAAGAAAACCTGTTGGAGGCTGCAAAAGACTTGAGACTGGGAAGGAGCTTCACCGTCCAGCAAGATAATGAACCCCAATATACAGCCAGAGCTACAGTGGAATGGTTTAGAACAAAGACTATTCATATGTTAGAATGGCCCAGACAAAGTCCAGAGATAAATCCCATTGAGCATCTGTGACAAAACATGAAAATTGCTGTGCACAGACTCTTTCCATTCAATCTGACTGAGCTTGAGCTATTATGCAAAGAAGAATGGGCAGAAATCTGTATCTAGATGCGCAAAGCTGGTAGAGACATACACCAAAAGACTCTACAAAGCATTGACATAGGGGGGCTGAATACTATTGCACGTCACACTTTTCAGATTTTTATTTGATTAAAATTTTGAAAACCATGTATCATTTTTGTTCCACTTTACAATTATCTGCTACTTTGTGTTGGTCTATCACTTAAAATCTCAAAACACATTTAAGTTTGTGGTTGTAAGGTGACAAAATGTGAAAAAGATCAAGGGGTATGAATACTTTTACAAGGCACTGTATAACCACTAATTGAATTAATACCAGGGACTGGATCTCTGAGCTTCTTGGACTGCACATTACAATGACAATACCAATTACACAGGCTGCTATGACACATTGGAGGAAACTCCTCTGCGATACTGAGCACAATAGTTAAAACATATAATTTGTACTGTATAATATAAAACTATTTCATCACATTTATCCCCCTGAGGAAGCTAGTGCAAAACGCGCGTTGGGGTGCTGGTCAGTGTGGTCACATGATAGATGGTCTGATGGCTGGTTGGTATTCACTTTAATAGCTTTATGAGGAACCAATGTCATTTATTTTGCCCATTGCACTTTTACTTGGTGATTATGACTTGCTGCTATTTGAGTTATTTACCTTATGAACTTTCGTAATATTATTATGAACTTTAATTACTTTTGGATTACTGATGTATATTAATGTATGAATTCTAATTTGGTTATAATTTATCATTTATTTTTTGATCGTGTGTATTGACGAATATATTTGTGGATCATGTGTTAAATTTTGATGTAATTGTGAGCTGTCATTCCTGTGTACCACACTTGTCCAGATTGGTCTTTTTAATTGTTTTTATACTTTCTTGCAACATTACTAATGTAATAATAGTTTAATAAAGATGAATTTTGGATTACATATAATTTATTGGTTTTGAAAACAATTATTGGTTTTCTCACATTTGACGGAATTTTATGAACACTTTCTGGATGGATTTAAAAAAAAAAAAAATTCTGGCATTGCTTTTTAACATATTACAATTTTTTTCTGTGTACCATACTGCATAAGTAACAGGTTCCCTTTTTTCTATGGGACTGTACGATTACAACAATATACAATTTATATAGTTCTTTTATGCATTACTAATTTTGCAGAATAGAAAAAAAAAATATCAATATCCAGGCTAGTCTTCACCTGGAACAACCCAAAAAGTTTGCCAAGTTAAGATAAGATAAGATAAGAGGGATGTCAGCTAAGGGTTAGGGCAGCTGCAGCAGGACGCTTCCTCTAGCATCCAGGGCAATGTCTGCTTCAGTAAAAATGGAATTGGGAGTATAGGGGAGGCCAGACAGGCGCTGGTAGTGGAAAACTCCATTATTTGAAGAACAGATAGAGCAATCTGTCACAAACTGTTTGTTGTCTTCTGGGTGCTTGGGTTTGGCATATCGCGGATTGGGCTAATATTACTGGGAGGGGCTGGTGAAGATCTAGCAGTGACAAAGATAGAGATAGATGGAAAAAAATATTTTAGGGACTTAGACAGAAATCTTAAAGGCAAAAACCTCAAAAGATAGTACTTTCTGATATGCTACCTGTACCATCAACCATGTGGGAGAGGCAGCAATATATTTGGGAAGCAAGCAAGTGGCTTGAGAGTTTGTATGTGAAGGTGGTGTTTGAGTTCTTGGAGAACTGGGCTGACTTTTCTTTTGGCTACAGACTCTTCAGTAGAGATGGGCTGCATCTCAATGGGTTGAGTGAAGCTGTGCTGAGGGAGAAAATAGCTAGAAGAGCTTAATTTTGGTGGCGCAAATTGTACTTCGTAAAGGTACCATTTAACATCATTTTGCAGCCAAAATGACATATTACCTGTATCTTATGGATTGGTACAATATTGGCGATACCAAATTTATATAATTTTTTTACGTTTTAACCCCCTTAAATAAATAAAAAATTTAGCAAAAAAAAAAAAAAAAAGATTCTTGGAGTTGCCATATTTTTTTTTATTTTTTTTAACTCCATGTATGGGAATGCGTAAGGCGTTTTTGCAGGGCCAAATGTACTTTTTATTTATACAATGGTATAAATAAAAAGTACATTTGGCCCCGCAAAAAACGCCAAAATGTTGGGGAATGTCTATTGCTTTGAGCGCTTTTTATTAAAATTTTTATGAGAGGAAAAACAGCAAAAAAAAAAAAACAGTGATTCAGCTCTTAATTTTTTTTTTCCTGTTATGGCGTTCACCATATGGGAAAAAACTATTACTTTTATATCTATTCTAGAGGAAGATGGGCAATTTGAATTTTTAATACTTTTTATCCCAGGGGATCTGACCAATACAATGCATTGTAAATTACTGGCACTTCTATTACAGGCTGCATTGAGCAGCCTACAATAGGAGTACATTGTAGACAAGCTTGGCAGCCTTCAATAGGCTTCTGGCTGTCAAGGCAATGGATCGCTGCCTCCCAATCTCATTCCAGGGGTCAGTGATCCACCTCAAAATGGTGGAACCCATGCTCCTCTGGGAAAACGGCACCTTGGACAGCTTAGACCGAGACATCGGAGGGGTTAATGCCCATGATTAGTGCAAGCATGAAAATGCAGAATAGAATAGAATGCAAAATATCCCAAACAAGTGGGGAAAAAAACAAAAAGAATTCTGCGCTCCCCAAAGGAATGTCTTTTATTGAAGTCCATAAAATTCCACGTGTTTTGGGGATACTCAGCCCCTTTTTCAAGAGTATACAATGGAGGAGTAACAAATAGTAGCACACATTCATAGGTATATACAAAAAAAAAGCACATAAGCACTCCCTCTCTCCCTAATATATATATATATATATATATATATATATACTAATATATATATATTTTTTTTGAAAACCATATTTTTATCTGGAGGTTCCCATTAATATAGTTTGGTCAGTTTTTCTGCATACAAATGTATGCAAAATGAGAAACAGTCGACATTTCTCTAATGTTATTGCGCATGTGTCAGGCATAATATCCACACATGCGCAAATACATTAGAGACACACCAACTGTTCCTCGTGTCTACTTACATTTGTGGATAAGAATGATAAAACTTCAAAAACTCAGTGCGCAAGTGCCACCTGGTACTTAACGCAAAGGAGTCTTTGCGTCAAGTGACATGGGAATCTTGAGAAAATTGCTGCTTCCCATGACAGCAAATCTCATGTTCACGGAGAAGTTTGATCCCCACTCCCACAAGGCAGATCGCTGCTATTGGTAATTCATTTGGATCTGTTCCGGCAGGTTACTCGAAAACAGGCAGGGAATGGCGCTACATGTCATGGCTACAGGTACATTTTTTATTCCTTATCTCTCATGTTGATGTATATGCTTACCAGTGGTTGGATATTTGCATGTCTATATGATCATCTAAGGGAATATTATATAACCTTAATTGAATTAATGTGTGCTGCGATTTATTTTAGTTTCAATAATTTTTATTTGAGTTTCAGAATAGATGCATGAACATTGTTGACATACATTGCGATTTTCATTCTGAATAAAATTTGTTCAGGAAATATTTTCTGAATTGTATACCAACAGACAAAGGATTAAAAGATTATATATGTTATAAACAATTAACAAGAACATTAACATTTGGGCACTTTTCTGGGGTTAGCGTGAGACATATCCGAGACTATCTTCTCCTGTGTTCCTTTCCGCCTCCATTCACCACACCCAGTGCGATACTTAAGACCGGATTCCCTATAACTCTTGGTTCCCCTTATGCTACAAATCGAGAATTAATCCATGCGTCCCATATATTTTTGAACCTGTGATGGGAATCATTTCCCAATGCAATTATTCTCTCGTAGGTGAATGTATTATTAATGGCTTGCAACAATGTGGTGTCAGACGGGGGGGACATTGATTTCCATCTTTGTACCAACATTAATTTGGCTATAGTCAAGATTTTACAGAGGAGTTTTTTATATTTGTTCAACTCCTCGGGAATTCCAATTAATAGGATGGCCAGAGGTGAGGTGTAGGAGATGCGGAAATTAAATATTTCCGATATCATGTCGAAGACCCTATTCCAATATCCACAAATTATGGGGCATTGTCCCAAAATATGGAGCAGGGTTCCTCTCCCTCCACATCCTCTCCAGCAACTCCCAGATACGGAAGGGTACACCATTTGTAAAGTGGATGGGGTTCGGTACCATCTTAAAGTAATTTTCATAGCTGTTTCTATGTGAGTGCTACATTTTAAGGATGCGTGACTTAATTTAATTGTTTGTTCCCACTCATCTGAAGTGATAACTCTTCCTAAATCTCTCTCCCAACAACGGAATGGTGCAGATCTAGTAAAGGTCGCCACTCCATCCATCTTATCATATAGAAACCGTAATCCCCTCATCTTAGTCGACAACCATGTAAATATCGCATTATTGTGGGGTAATTTCGATACCGGGTTTTTGGAGATAAAGTGCCATATCTGGGAGTATTTAAGGAAATCACCCCTCTGAATTCCAAATTTCCGTGTTAAGTCTGTAAATGGCAAAAATTGTTTGGTATCGGACTGTAAGTGGGAGATCTGTGTAATCCCCTTCGCTTCCCACTCCGAAATTACTAGGTCTTCTATTACCCAGGTCATAAGTGATAAAGGCATCTCTGAGGCATGAAAGTGGTTGGCAGGATTTGTTTTTCTGTGAATTAGCTTCCATGCGGACACTGCTGCTTGCATGACTGGGGATAAGGACTCAGGCATAGGAATATCCCAGAAGGGCGCCCACAAGGTATCCCCCAATCTTAAGGGATATATAAACGATTGCTCTATGTGTATCCATGGAACCGAGGTGTCAGCTGATCTCCAACTAGCACACTGTGTAACTAAGGATGCTATGTAGTAATTCCTTACCACTGGTACTCCCAGTCCTCCCGCCTCTTTTTGCTTAAATAGGAAGCTTTTGTTAACTCTGGGTCTCTTTCCATTCCATATGAATTTTGAAATCGTCCTTTGCATAGTTTCGAAAAATGAAACCGGGACGGAAATCGCGAGTGTGCGAAACAAATATAGTAGTCTAGGCAATAATAACATCTTAAAGGCCGCGACGCGTCCCATCCAAGACACGTCTATTTTGGACATTCGCTCCGTCTCGTCCTGTAGTGTTTTCAACATAGGTGTATAATTATTTCTATATAGGGCCCCTGTGGAGGGTGTCACCTGCATCCCCAGATATTGAACGCCATCTTTCCTCCAGTCAAAGTCATATTTCGCTTGTAGGGATTGAAGCAAAAAGGGAGGGATATGTAAAGATAGGGCTTGTGATTTGGCCATAATTTATAAAATGATGATAGGTGTCCGAATTTGGCAATGATCTCCATAAAAGTCGGGGAATGGACTCTCGTGGTTTGGACAGAGTAAGAATGATATCATCTGCATACAGTGATATGAGATGAGTTTTGTCCCGTATAGCAATGCCCCCTACCTCTGGGTCTAGTCTAAGTATCTGGGCCAGTGGTTCCATCGAAAGAACGAATATCAACGGCGAAAGGGGGCACCCCTGTCTAGTTCCGTTCGTTATTAAAAAGGGATCCGACACCACTCCATTAGTGAATACTCTTGCAGATGGTGCAGAGTACAGTGCCTCAACTGCTCTTAATATAGCTCCTGCAAACCCCATGTTTTTAAACACCAAGAAGGCATAAGACCAGCAAATGCGGTCGAACGCCTTCTCGGCATCCAATGCAAGAATCACCGCCTCCATCTTTCTAGAATTAATGTGGTGTATAATATTCAAAATGCGTCTAGTGTTGTCATATGATTGTCTCCCCTTCACGAATCCCACTTGGTCGTGATTTATTAGACTTGGAAGACAAGTTGCTATTCTATTCGCTATAATTTTGGCGTAAATTTTTAAATCTGAGTTTAATAGTGAGATCGGTCGAAAATTTTGAGGACTGGTGGCAGGCTTGCCCGGTTTAGGCAACGTCACCACCAGGGCCTCTTGGTTTTCCCTTGGGATAGTGCCAGAGTCCACCACAGCTGTCAAAAAGGACAACAGCGGGTTCAGCAGGATTGGAGAAAACTTTTTGTAATATTCATTAGTGAGGCCGTCTGGGCCCAGGGATTTTCTAGGTGGCAGCGATTTGATTACAGACAGTAATTCTGATGGTGAGATGGGCTCATTCAAGGAATCTAATTGTGTTTCTGTTAGTGTGGGTAGTTGAGTACTTGCAAGAAAGTTGGCAATTTCTTGCTTCGTTGGAGATGTCACAGAAGAGTCCTTTTTAATATTATATAAGCCTTCATAGAAAGCTTTAAAGGCATTGGCAATGCCACTAGGGTCATATATTTTGTATGTGCTATCTTTACTCTGAAGAAATGGGATTTTAGACCTTACATGTTTTTGTTTAAGCTTGGACGCTAGGAGCTTACCTGCCTTATTAGATTGAGAATAATAAGTCGCTTTCACCTTTTTCACATTTTTCTCATAAGTATGTAGTAGACAGGCTGTCAGTTGATGACGTAGTGTCACCAGTTTTGCTGCATTGAAGGGGGAAGGAGACTTTTTATTACTGTTATCTATAGATTTTATTTGGTGCAGTAGCCGATCAATTTCTGCTAACCTGGTTTTCTTTTCAATGTGTCCCAAGCGAATAAATGTTCCTCTTATGAAAGCTTTATGTGAATTCCACAATACGTCAGGGCTAGAGGCAGAGGGAGTATTGATCAGAAAGAATTCCATCAGATCATTTTCCAAAATTGCTTTATATTTTGGCTGCGACATTAAGAATTCATTGCACCTCCACACATACGCTCTAGGACATTCGTATTTTTCCCTTAGAGTCAAGGTTATTGGTGCATGGTCTGACCATGTTATTTGCGAAATATCCGACTTTACCGCAAGGGGAATACTAGTTTGTTCTAGTAAAAATAAATCTATTCGTGAGTAGCTGTTGTGTACTGTAGAATAGTAGGTGTAATCTTTTTCAGTATTATGAAGGATACGCCAAATATCAAATAATTTGTGACGCCATATAGCTTGTGAAAATGAAGGATGACGTGTCGTTGCGCCAGAAGTAGTGTCTACTGCCGGGTCTGGAGCCATGTTAAAGTCTCCCATCATTACTAAGCATCCTTGTTTTCTCCGTTCCACTGTTCTCATGAGTCTCCCTAAAAATGACACCTGTCTTCTATTTGGGGCGTATACCGAAACTAACGTGTATGTGACGTTGTTAAGAATGCAGATTAGTATAACAAATCGCCCTCCAGGGTCAGCATAATGGGACACCAGCTGAAATGCCACCGAATCTCTGATCCCAATTAATGTTCCCCTACGTTTGGAGGAGCAGTGAGCGTGAAATATATGTGGGTATGAGGAGTGTCTAATACGAGTGGCATCTACCTCTAAAAGATGCGTTTCTTGAACTGCAAGAATGTCACAGCCTTGAACTCGGGCCTCTCGCCACAAATTGGCTCTCTTTTGAGGGGAGTTCAAGCCTCTGACATTCATAGACATAATTTTAAGTACCATAGATCACAGTTAGTAATGCTTCAAAAATCTTACCACAACCACCCACATCGGAAGTTACCAGTAGTAGTAGGAAGCAGATTCGTCTCCGCTTTGTGTATTCACGCCGCCCCATGTGCCAGAACCGAGGAAAAAACAAACTATAGAAACAAAGAAACCAGTGGGTAAGCCACCTAAACAAAACAAAGAAACGAAATGCGGTACAGCAGACCAGCGGCTGTTGTAATCCTGGGGGGATAAGTTCAGTAGTAGTGGACATACGAAATCCCTTGTCAGGTGAGTCTCTAGCTGTGCAGCCCTTTTGGTGGACACTTTGGGGTTTTCGTTTGATGCCATCCATCAGACACAGGGCCAGGTAGTAGTTTGGGTGCCAGGTCAGTGGTTGGAATGTCCCATTTAAGTAGCAACTTCTTGCCATCTTCCGGAGATTTGATGATATGAGTAAGGTTATTCCGGGATACAATCACTTTGACCGGGAATCCCCATTTATAAAGGATGTTACGCTGACGTAGAGCTGTAGTTATAGGGATAAATTGCCTTCGTAATTGTAGTGTTGCGGCCGAAAGATCAGAGTAGATGGATATTTTATGGTATGGGTCAGGTAAACGGCCACTTTTCCGTGAAGTCAGTAGCACCAGCTCTTTAGTACGGTAAAAGTGGATCTTTGCTAAGACATCTCTGGGTACGGCTTCATCTAGGTGTGAGGGCCTTGGGACTCTATGCGCTCTATCAATGGTTAAGTCCAGTATCGTAAGATTTGGTATTAGCGTGCGTATCAGGTCTTGGAGGAATACTGTTAAATTACTCGCAGAAACCGACTCTGGAATTCCTCTAAATTTCAAATTGTTGCGCCTTGAGCGATCCTCCAGATCTGCTATTTTAGCTTTTAAAAATGACAAGTCTTTTTCCACCTCATAGTGAGCATCTATCAGAACATTGTGTGATGCAGCAAATTCCGCCATTTTAGATTCCACATGAACAGTGCGTTTCTGCAATTCCTGAAGGTCTCTATCTAGCGGTTTAACCATTAAGGACATATCTGTTGTCAGTGATTTACAGAAGGCCATTAGCATGCTTTTCATGGAGGCCTCAGTGTGTAAACTCTCTGTTGCCGGAATATCTGCAAAAAAATCGGTAGTCGGCGGCATGTGCTGTGTAGTATTGCTCACCTCTCCTTTCTGACACTCGGTGTTCTGGAGCCTGGGCTTCTGTTTGACCGGGCTAGCGGTGGGTGATAACGGTGTCTCTGCGCTGCATAGGCCTAAAGGCCTCGGTGTGTCGGCATGAGTAAGCCTCGGAACAGCGCTCTCCCCCGGCCCGCCGCTGGAACCCCGCCGTGTCGCTGGAACCCCGCACTCCAGCAGCTGCGGTATCGACGGCGCCGAGAGCGTCCTCCGTTGCGCTGACAAAGTTAGTGTCTCCTCCGGAGGGTCTCGAGACGGAGTTGAGGCTCTGGAGATAGCGGCGGAGCGCGAACCGTCGCCATTTTGATCTTCCCCTCCGCTATGGGGGGGGGGGGGGAAAGTAAAAATCGGAGATTTTCTGCGGTTTTACCGCAGATTTTCTCTTTCGTGGCATCTCTGACGGTGGCAAGCTTTCCCGTTATCTTGTGGCGTGTTATATCCTACGGGCACGTCGCTAATGCTGTCGCTTAGGTGGACTCAGGCCTAGAGCTATGCACCTATGCGGCCATTCCGCTCCACAGACAAGCTCCGCCCCCCGCTGCCATTTATTTTGAGTTGTACCTTTGTGTCTACAAAAATACCCAGTCCTTATTACATATGTGCCTGTAGATATATAGTGTACTGACACTGCTTTTATAATTTATATTTTTAGTCTAGATAAAGCACCATTTATTCTTCTGGTAGTGGCACATATATTTGTATTGTTTATACACGTTACAATCACATAAAAGGTAGATTGTGGATGTGATTTTTTTTTCTGTGTTGCTTAGTGATTATGAACACCTGCTGGAGATATAAGTCAGAGGATTTGAGGAACTACTCAATTGGTTGAAGAGAAATCATCGAAAATACTTAGCCATTTGGAACCCTTACACCAATAAACAGGTGTTCCCACCAACTTTAAACTATACAGATTTTGCTTGTCCAAGCTCTGGCCATGACAGTTGACAATTTAATTTTTAGCATCTATCTTTGGTAGCTCACTTGCACTTGGCATCCCACCAACCTCCCTCCCTTTACTGTTCTCTCCATCCTCTTCACCCTCCCAGCCCATCTTCCAATACCAACATTTCTTCTCCTCCCTCCCCCTTTTTTTTTTTTCTTTCTATTAAACCAGTCCCTCATCTGCTGATTGACGACACTAAATAGTGTTTATTGATACAATTCTGTTATATTTGCTTTTTGATACTGCCTATGTACAATGCTTTGTATCTGTATCTTTCTTTTGCCAATAAACGTTAATGAAAAAAAGAGGGAGTCAAAAAGTCATCCCGGAAACTACAGGCCGAAGTCAAAGTCTAACCTCAGTGGTGAAAAAAAATATTTTAAGGTTCTCTTAGAGATTCTATCCTGGAGTATCTCAATAAAGATTACTTTATAAACACCCAATCATCATGGGTTTATAAGAAAACGGTCCTGTCAGACTAATCTGATCAGCTTCTGTGAAGAGGTCGGTCAGTTCTAGACTGGATATGGGTAATGCGATGGGGGCCTGGTGTATCCGGATTTTTAAAAGGCTTTTAATACAATGCCACATATAAAAGGCTGCTATACAAAATGAGAATGTTGGGACTGGGGAAACAAAATATGAATTTGGGTTCATAATGGTCTCTGTGATAGAGGATGGTGGGTAATGGAAATACTCAGACTGAGTCACAATCACAAGAAGGGTATCACAGGGGTCAGTACTGGATGCTTTCCTTTTTTAATATGTTTATTAATGACCTGGTAAAAGATTTACAGAGCAGAATTTCCATATTTGCAGACGATACCAAACTCTGTAAAATAATCAGACTGTGGAGGAAAAAATATTACAGGGGGATCTAGGGACTCTGGAAGCATGGGCTGAGACTTGGTAAATGGAGTTTAATATAGACAAATGTAAGGTTATGCATTTTGGACGAAAAAATAAAATGTATGATTATGTACTTAATAGTAAATTACTGGGTAAGACTGCCGATAAGAAAAAAAAAATTGCTGCCAAGGCAAATAAAATTATAGGATGCATCAAAAGAGGCACACACGCTCATGACAAGAACATAGTTATGCCTCTATACAAATCACTAGCAAGACCAAACAGACTATTGCATGCAATTTTAGGCCCTAGTATACAGTACAAGACAGACATAACTGAACTAGAAAGAGTGCAGAGAAGGATAACCAAGACAATTTGAAGAAAGGAGGGACTGGAGTATAGACACTGTTTATAAAAAAAATCTGGGGTTATTCAGTTTAGATAAAAAAAAAAAAAAAGAAGAAGAAGGAGCTACGGGGAGATCTAATCACAATCTACAAATACATGAAGGGACAGGATAAAGACCTTTCTAATTATCTTTTTACTCCTATGTGGTTATCACTGATTAAGGGGACACACTCTATGCCTAGAGGAAAGAACATTTCAGCAGCAATATAGATGGAAGTCTTTACTGTAAGAGCACTGAGGCTATGGAACTCACTGCCACAGGATGCTGTGATGGTGGATTCACTGCGCAAGTTCAAAAAGTGCCTGGATGCCACTCTTAAATGGAAAAATATTACAGTTTTTAGATTTTTGGTAAAGACAAGTTGATCCAGGGTTTTATAGCCTTCATCCAATGTCATCAACTGTGTTACATCAAGCATAACACCTCTTCTAACTTCGAAAGGGAGTGGGGGGGTCTGTGATTTGGTACTCCCAGAATGTCATCTTGGGCTGTCCTAAGGCTGTAATTACTTCGCGATGTGAACTTATATTAGCTACAATTTGCTTTTCTACACATGTGCTTTTCTTTTAAAATAACTTTGTTAGTTTTTTCGCAATAAGTAAATTAAACAAGTCATTACCTCAACAGGAAATGCGGTTACTATGTCCTCAATAGATTATAAAAATCAAAAGAAAATTAAATATTAACAAATAAACTTAAGAGTTTAAACATTAAGGCAGTGTTAATCAACCATTTGCATCTAAGTCTCTGGTGTCAAGGGCTCAATTCAAGAGAAAGTTGTGTTAAATGAGGGGGTTTAAGTGTGTTATGAGAGGGGCACGTTAATACATTTTTCATTGGGTAGTGTCTACTTGTTTCTTTTCCTGTGAAGGAATACCATGGCACCCAAATGGATTAAAATTTGTCGTAGGAGCACAGCTCCAAATGTGATAGTTCTACCATTTGTGCAACCTGAGAAATCTTCCTAAACCTGGTGGGGGTGGGGGGAGCGTCAGAGACCCAATAAAGGGGGATGAAGGCTTTAGCCACTGATAGCATTTGAAGCCTCAGTTGTTTAGGAAACCCTTTGGGAAGTATAAGCCAGAGGTTTAGAAATATCACAGATGGGGGACCATGGTCTGGACACGGAGCTTGGTAGATGCTTGATTCTGCAGCTCTTGCCTTCTCAATACTAGAAATTGAGCAACTACCTTGTTTTCCTGCAGAGATAGGGAAGAAATTGCTCCCCAAGAAGTCCTCAGGCTCCCAGCTGTTCCTTCCACCACGGACATTTTACCTTCAGCATCCTTCCAGAGCGTTCATTCTTATGCTGGTGACACGTGCAACCACCCACCATTCTTCACTGCTGTGCTCCGGAACACTGAGCGCACAGGCATGGGACCAGCCTCTGCCAACAGCTTCACTGACTGGGCCAGGACCTTCTGCATCAATGCCACTATCTTCGGAAGCCTCTCTTGCCTCCCTGCCCTTGGGGTTGTGGAGTTTCATCCTCATGGGGAGGGGGGGTTCCATTTCCACCTCTGTTCTGCAGGCCACATGAAGGCACATGTGAGCCCAGTGTCCCGCTCCCCTCGATCGATAGTCCAGCATTACAGCAGTCCTTATACCTCTCCAGGTTCATTATTGGACCTGGCTGGTCCCCCTGATGACCTTCCTATCGACCAGGATTATGGTCTCCCAGGGTGACCCTCACCAACCAACCTTCTTCATATTATCTGCCACACCATCCATCCTTTTCTGACCCTCAGGTAGCAGCCCTCCCAGACCCAGTCTCTGGCCTCCTCGCCCACGGGACCTGCACGGCTCTTCCCTCTCGCCGAGTACGGCTGGTAGTAATGGAGAACCCCTGGGGTACACTACCAATAGGTCCCATTCCATCCCCCAGAGAAGCACTATCCCAGTTCCCTGATTCCTTCTCCCACTGGCAAAACCTCCTCATGCAGCTCCCTACCAAGCAAGATTACAGGGATCTGGTAGATGAAGTCAAACAAACATGTAAAAGGAGATAGCAGCTGTGCTGTTAGATGACAACTTTCTCAACGGGTGGACACCCTGGAGCATTCTCACAATGGCACCCTACGATATCTCTCTCACCTGGAAGAGGTAATGACCTCACTTGCCCAGGCCCTTAGAGACACCACTCTTCAACTTGAGGACTTGGATAACAGAGGCTGTCGTCACAATATAAGGGTCAGAGGCCTCCCTGAGGCCACTGGAGAAAAGAACTTAAAAGTTACCCTTGAGAATATCTTCAACATGATACTGGGGTTGCTACCCAATCAATATATTGAGCTGCATAGAGCACTTCATCCCAAGAGTCACATCCACTGCCTGGGATATAATTTTATGCGTGTAGGACTTTGAGCTTAAAAGAAGGCATTATGTCACAAGCCCATTCTAAAAAAAAAAAGGTTATTAGTGCTACAGGATCAAATCCAATACGATAATCTATAATATTCAGCATAAATACATAAACTTTATTAATTAAAGTCAAACAATTCAAAAACCATGAACAATTCAACCGAAGCAAAAAATGCCTGTTGTCATCACTATGATATATAGAGAAAAGGCTATATAACAACCAAATAGTCCAAACACGGCGGCCTGCAACAGTAATATAGAAAACAAGGCTTACTGCGATTCAGACGAGGAACCTTAAACGACTCCAAAGCTAGATGGATGAGGGGAACTAGCATAAATGTACGCCAGAAAGGAAGGCCCAACAAAGGATAAAAATACTATCACGAAACACCACCCTACACATGTAGAGACACCTATAAACCTATCTCGGGGCCACCGCCTTAGATAGCATGTGCCCCCGACAGAAACCTGGCCCTATGAAAATCAGTCCCTATACTCTCCCTATCCAGCAATAAATAGTGATAATCAACAGGTACAATAAAAAAAAGGCCTTATATTAGAATCATAGAAAATAAACTCCAATTTATCTAAACATGCAATCCCAACATGCATGTTTCGCTAAACTTATCAAGGGATTATATTGATAAAAAGAGCCCGCAAATACAAAAATGACAAAAAATGGATAGAAAGTTGAGACTCAGCAATTTATGAGCCAAAAACCATCACTACACAAACTTTCACTCCATTTGGGCAAATGTAATGTCTGAGATTGACAATTGCTGCAACAGCATACTCAAATCAATGTAATCAAAATAAGGTGCACACAGGTGAACATGCCATACATCACCAACATTAATACACAGCGTCAATAGTCCCAGTAAAGACATGGAGAGAACATAGCACAATTTGAACGCTACACCAACTTTCCCCCCACCAGGATACATGGAGTGCCAAGCATACCTGAAAGACGCTACATGTTTAAATAGTGATCACTACAGATTGAAAAAAACGCTATAGACATGCACAGTATGAAATCCCAGCGCACATGCGCAGCATAAAGAAACCAGAGAGCACACTGTGCGCACGCCCAAAAGCTTCACAATCCGAGGGTGCGCACCAAGACCGGTAATACACAACGCTCACTGGCTGCAGATGCATCGCATCGCCAGTGACAACTAATAGCTGCCCCCTATATCTGTAAACGCCGGCAGCAAACAATTAGTATATACTCATATGCCCTCCATGAATAACAGCTGCTTAGCGCAAGGGGGGACTAACAGAGCAGACTTAAGCACTATATTTACAGAGATGCTTGCAAGTATATAGTAGGTATTTTAAAAAGCAGGAAAAAAAATCACCTGGATAAAAATAATAGACCACTACACAAACACAATGATATCAATAATGATAGTAGATCAGATAGATAATAAGCCACTGCATAACCACAATAATATCAATGATGATATTGGAGCAGATAAATGATGTAAAGCTAAGCTGTTCATTTAAACCATTAGGGGTCACAGTCCGCAGACAAAATATCCATTTAGTTTCAGTCTGGGTAACCAGCCGGTCCCAATTGCCACGTCTTATAGAAGGTTTAATTAAATCAATGCCCATGAATTTAATGCAAGAGGCATTACCCTGATGTTCAAGTCGAATATGACAGGCAATGGGGGTATCCTAATTATGGCGAATATCACCCAAATGCTCGCCAATCCGACACCTAAATTCACGGATAGTTTTCCCGATGTATTCAAGACCACAAACACATGTTGCCTTGTAAACGACTCCTTTTGAACAACAGTTGATGAACTTCCTAAAAGTAAAAGATATCCCATTGACGTTGCTAGTAAAATTCCTGCCACTTTGAATGTATGTACAAGCAATTCAACCACTACAACGGAAGCAACCTGTAACTTTGGGTAGGAACCAACTCTGATCACGTAATAGCTCAATATAATGACTAGCAACAACCCGGTCCCTAATACTTCTAACCCTACGGTATGTAATCATAGGTTTCGAGCTAACCGCATTTGCTACATCGGGGTCCATGGTCAAGATGCCCCAGTGCTTGGCAATGACTGTACGGACTTGATTAGCCATACTATCAAACATGCCAATCAACCTGATCTGACCATCAGAGGGGCCACTGCTCCTCAGAGTCAGAAGTTGTGATCGATCATGGTTAAGGGCATTTTGAAAAGCAGGACGTAAAACCTTATCAGGGTATCCTCTTGCACGGAATCTAGATCTAAGATCATCCGCTTAATGTTTAAATTCAGGGATAGACGAACAATTGCGGAGAAGCCGAAGGTATTGGCCCTTTGGTATTTCTTTTTTGAGAGGCAGAGGGTGATGACTCTCCCATCTCAACAACAAATTGGTGGAAGTTGGTTTACGATATATTGTAGTCTGAATTTCACCGTTTGCCACCGAGATATTTAAATCCAAAAAGGCCAAACTGGTAGGATGAGTTTCAAAAGGTGTAAGGTATTTCTATGCTCAGGAGAAATTGCATAACAAACTGTGAGATGCATTTTCTCCTTTAACCCTTTGTGAGAGTGTTAATTTTAGGGCTAAATGAATGTATTATTGAAAAAAAAAAAATGTTTTAATTTTTACCCCCAATTTTTTTTTTTTTTTGTGAAATGTTTTAAGGGTTTAAAAACCTTCCAAAAGGTGTTTTTGATTTTTTGGGGGGTGCAGTTTTGAAAAAGGCGTGATTCATAGGCGTTTCTAATATACAGTCATATGAAAAAGTTTGGGCACCCCTATTAATCTTAATCATTTTTAGTTCTAAATATTTGGGTGTTTGCAACAGCCATTTCAATTTGATATATCTAATAACTGATGGACACAGTAATATTTCAGGATTGAAATGAGGTTTATTGTACTAACAGAAAATGTGCAATATGCATTAAAAACAAAATTTGACCGGTGCAAAAATTTGGGTACCTTTATCATTTTATTGATTTGAATACTCCTAACTACTTTTTACTGACTTACTGAAGCACAAAATTGGTTTTGTAACCTCACTGAGCTTTGAACTTCATAGCCAGGTGTATCCAATCATGAGAAAAGGTATTTAAGGTGGCCAATTGCAAGTTGTTCTCCTATTTGAATCTCCTCTGAAGAGTGGCATCATGGGCTCCTCAAAACAACTCTCAAATGATCCGAAAAGAAAAATTGTTCAGCATAGTTGTTCAGGGGAAGGATACAAAAAGTCTCAGAGATTTAACCTGTCAGTTTCCACTGTGAGGAACATAGTAAGGAAATGGAAGACCACAGGGACAGTTTTTGTTAAGCCCAGAAGTGGCAGGCCAAGAAAAATATCAGAAAGGCAGAGAAGAAGAATGGTGAGAACAGTCAAGGACAATCCACAGACCACCTCAAAAGAGCTGCAGCATCATCTTGCTGCAGATGGTGTCACTGTGCATCGGTCAACAATACAGCACACTTTGCACAAGGAGAAGCTGTATGGGAGAGTGATGCGAAAGAAGCCTTTTCTGAAAGCACGCCACAAACAGAGTCGCCTGAGGTATGCAAAAGCACATTTGGACAAGCCAGCTTCATTTTGGAAGAAGGTCCTGTGGACTGATGAAACAAAGATTGAGTTGTTTGGTCATACAAAAAGGCGTTATGCATGGCGTCAAAAAAACACAGCATTCCAAGAAAAACACTTGCTACCCACTGTAAAATTTGGTGGAGGTTCCATCATGCTTTGGGGCTGTGTGGCCAATGCCGGCACCGGAAATCTTGTTAAAGTTGAGGGTCGCATGGATTCAACTCAGTATCAGCAGATTCTTGAGAATAATGTACAAGAATCAGTGACGGATTTGAAGTTACGCTGGGGATGGATATTTCAGCAAGACAATGATCCAAAACACAGCTCCAAATCTACTCAGGCATTCATGCAGAGGAACAATTACAATGTTCTGGAATGGCCATCCCAGTCCCCAGACCTGAATATCATTGAACATCTGTGGGATAATTTCAAGCGGGCTGTCCATTCTCGGCGACCATCAAACTTAACTGAACTGGAATTGTTTTGTAAAGAGGAATGGTCAAAAATACCTTCATCCAGGATCCAGGAACTGATTAAAAGCTACAGGAAGCGACTAGAGGCTGTTATTTTTGCAAAAGGAGGATCTACTAAATATTAATGTCACTTTTCTGTTGAGGTGCCCATACTTTTGCACCGGTCAAATTTTGGTTTAATGCGTATTGCACATTTTCTATTAGTACAATAAACCTCATTTTAATCCTGAAATATTACTGTGTCCATCAGTTATTAGATATATCAAAATTGAAATGGCTGTTGCAAACGCCCAAATATTTAGAACTAAAAATGATTAAGATTAATAGGGGTGCCCAAACTTTTTCATATGACTGTATTATATTATATTCTTATATAATAATAGTTTTTTTGTTTTTTTTGAGGGTCAATGCAGCTCAATGTCCAAGGACCAGAAAATGGTCGTTGCTAGATTAGATTATGTAATAAAATGTATTCACTCGTAAAAGTTCCTTCTAAATGTAGCTAGTTAAAGCATAACTAAGCTTTTGGACAACTTTTGATTTTCTTGCAGTATTTGTGTCATAAATACATTTTGTAATATACTTTTTGTGAAATCCTGAATTTTTTCACTCTTTCACTTGTTTCTGTATTGAGAGCTGTTTCTGCCACTCACTGATTGTTACTGTGTACAGGAGTAGGGGCAGTGTAAAATGTAGAGAAAATGAGGGAGGGGGAGGGTCACTTCAAACAGTTATATCTCAGACATTATAAAATGTACAAACTTGTGTCATATGAAAGAGGATATTACAGTGTTACAGTTTACAGTGCCATCTAAATTATTTTCAGAGATATTACTTGTTGAAAACAGTGTCAGGGTTGGGATTTTTACAGCTGCATATAAATATCCTAAGCCCAACTGTTTTCAACCAGTGATCTCTCTGGAAATAATTTACGTATATACGTTTTATAAAGTCTGAGATATAACTGAAGTGACCCTCTCCTACCCTTAATTTTCTCTAAATTTTACATAGCCCTGTACTCCTGTACACAGTAACATTCAGTGAGAGGCAGAAATAGCTCAATACAGAAATAAGGGAAAAAAGAGTGAAAAAATGCAGGATTTCACATAAAGGATCCAAAATTTGTTAATAAAGTATATTACAAAATTTACTTATGACACAAATACTGCCAGAAAATCAAAAGTTGTGCGAAAGTTTAGTTATGCTTTAATATGTACAATCAGCATCCAAGGTTTGTTTGATTTGTTAACCATGATAAGCTTAATATTATACGCAAATATATAAACTGACCAAAAATAGTGATCAAGAAAAATATGAAAATACAGCTCCAGAAGACATGGTCTGTCTAAATCTGTTTGGTGGCCTTAGTTTGATATACAATAATTTTTGGACAATAAGACATGCACAAGAATTAGCAAAAGAATTTGCAAAACATATTTCATATTAATTTAACCTTCCCTGGTGGTCAAGTGGAGTAGAGGGGTCAATGCAACTAACTGGTATGCTGGGGAAGATAAAGAGCGTTAATAGCTAACAGTTGTGCCACACATACATTAAGCCCCATTAGTGGCCTCCACATGCTATAATGTCCTATTGGTGTCTTCCAATGCAGGGGGCATTTTAATGTGGATATGCATATCAATCTAAGTGCACATTAAACAAAGTGCACTTATACATGGCATGAGTCTGATCTTCACCCTTCTACTCAACATACAGGTACTTATCTCCAATTCCATACAATTTTTACTGTTTACTGAACCTTATTCTAGCATTTCCTCAAGCCTGTATTTTTGCAATTCCATGAGTCCTTATCTGTACTAGTGTCAGCATTTGATGCTCAGTGATTTTATGGTAGTTCTCTGGTCAGTGTTTATTTGTATCTACATACCCCAGTCTCCTCATGTGTCACAGTTTGTTGATTAATTGGTTAACGACTTTAATTAGTGCTAGTTATGAAGCTCTGCTTCCCTATAAAAGTAGACACAGCTTATGGGGGTAGTATTTCTAATGCAGTGGGCATTATAATGCAGATGTGCATATCTATCTAAGTGCAGATTAATCAAAGTGCACTAATACATTGCATTTAGACAGGGCATGAGACAAGCAAGCAATAAAAGGGGAAAATTAGGACAAAAACTACAAGTTTCTACACATGGTATCATAGACATGCACTATCACTTAATGTCTTCACAATTGTTCACATGCCGAACTTCCGTCCATTTCTACCACGAGTGCAACCATCCATATTAGTCCTTCTCTTCTTCCTTTCCCCATGTACATCTCTCACACAATCTTCACTCTTTTTAACCCCCCAATCCCTATACTTTTTAACAGTGAAACTAAACGGAAGTGCCCGCATAAATCACTGAACCATCTTTTGTCTCTGTCTATTTTGCTCCTACTAGCTGCTGGGGACATCTCTCCTAAACCTGGCCCACCTTCTTTCACTAACTTTTCCTCTATAGCACACATTAAACTAACCTCATCAATATTCACCGTATGCCCACTCCTTATCTTTCTGTCCTTTTAACTGTTCTCTCTGGAACGCCCGCTCAGTGAGTAACAAACTAGAATATATTAATGACTTTTTCCTTAGTAAATCTCTCAATCTGCTAGCCCTTACTGAAACCTGGATCCAGCAGTCTGACATGGCCTTCCCTACTGCTCTGTCTCATGGTGACCTAAATTTCTCGCTTCTAGGCCTGACAACAGGCAGGGTGGAGGTTTAGGTATACTTCACCGCAATGCACTTTTCTGGTCATTCCCCCAGTACCCTCACTCACCTTCCCCTCATTTAAGGTCTACTCCATCAGACTTTTCTGCCCGCACTCCTTACGTGTCGCCGTGATCTACTGTCCACCTGGCTCACCCTACCAATTTCTGGATCACTTTGCTTCTTGGTTTCCCCTCTTATTATCCTGTGAAATGCCTACCCTCATAATGGGTGACCAACATCTCCACTGACACCCGTCTCTCCAGCTGCCTTACAGTTGTTTCAATAACCACTTCTTTTAGTCTTCACAACTTTCCTCTTCCGCGACACACACACACACACACACACACACACACACACACACACACACACACTACCGTTCAAAAGTTTGGTGTCACCCAGACAATTGTGTTTTCCATGAAAACTCTCACTTTTTTAAATATAGTCAAGACATTGACAAGGTTAGAAATAATGATTTTTATTTGAAAATTTTCTCCTTCAAACTTTGCTTTCATCAAAAAATGCTCCATTTGCAGCAATTACAGCATTGCAGCCCTTTGGCATTCTAGCTGTTTAATTTGCTGAGGTAATCTGGAGAAATTTCACCCCATGCTTCCAGAAGCCCCTCCCATAAGTTGGATTGGCTTGATTGGCAATTGATTTGTGTACCATACGGTCAAGCTGCTCCCGCAACAGCTCAATGAGGTTTAGATGTGGTGACTGCACTGGCCACTCCATTACAGATAGAATACCAGGTGCCTGCTTCTTCCCTAAATAGTTCTTGCAAAATTTGGAGGTGTGCTTTGGGTCATTGTCCTGTTGTAGGATGAAATTGACTCCAATCAAGCGCTGTCCACAGGGTATGGCATGGTGTTGCAAAATGGAGTGATAGCCTTCCTTATTCAAAATCCCTTTCACCTTGTACAAATCTCCCACTTTACCAGCACCAAAGCAACCCCAGACCATCACATTACCTCCACTATGCTTGACAGGTGGCGTCAGGCACTCTTCCAGCATCTTTTCAGTTGTTCTGTGTCTCACAAATGTTCTTCTGTGTGATCCAAACACCTCAAACTTCGATTCGTCTGTCCATAATACTTTTTTCCAATCTTCCTCTGTCCAATGTCTGTGTTCTTTTGCCCATATTAATCTTTTCCTTTTATTAGCCAGTCTCAGATATGGCTTTTTCTTGGCCACTCTGCCCTGAAGGCATCCCTGAGTTGCCTCTTCACTGTAGACGTTGACACTGGCGTTTTGCAGGAACTATTTAATGAAGCTGCCAGTTGAGGACCTGTGAGGCATCAATTTCTCAAACTAGAGACTCTAATGTACTTGTCTTGTTGCTCAGTTGTGCAGCGGGGCCTCCCACTTCTTTTTCTACTCTGGTTAGAGCCTGTTTGTGCTGTCCTCTCAAGGGAGTAGTACACACCGTTGTAGGAAATCTTCAGTTTCTTGGCAATTTCTCGCATGGAATAGCCTTCATTTCTAAGAACAAGAATAGACTGTCGAGTTTCACATGAAAGTTCTCTTTTTCTGGCCATTTTGAGAGTTTAATCGAACAAATGTAATGCTCCAGATTCTCAACTAGCTCAAAGGAAGGTCAGTTTTATAGCTTCTCTAACCAGCAAAACTGTTTTCAGCTGTGCTAACATACTTGCACAAGGGTTTTCTAAACATCCATTAGCCTTCTTACACAGTTAGCAAACACAATGTACCATTAGAACACTGGAGTGGTGGTTGCTGGAAATGGGCCTCTATATTGCATTAAAAATCAGACGTTTGCAGCTAGAATAGTCATTTACCACATTAACAATGTATAGAGTGTATTTCTGATTCATTTAATGTTATCTTCATTGAAAAAAACTGCTTTTCTTTCAAAAATAAGGAAATTTCTAAGTGACCCTAACACCCTACATTCCTCACTGCCCCCCATATCGTCACTCTCCTGTCCCAATCTGGCCACCAATCACTATAATGAAATCCTTAAAAGTGCATTGGATGAGGCAGCTCCCACCTCCACTCGTAAATTTCGACGCAGGAGGCAGCAACCCTGGCACACGCCACAGACGTGTTTTCTTCAATGGTGCTCTAGGTGTGCTGAACATCTATGGAGAAAATCGCATACACCTGCAGACTTCTGCCACTTCAAGTTTATGCTCAAAACCTAAAGCTCTGCCCTTCACCTCGCCAAACAAGCCTATTTCACATCTCTTCTCTCTCCTGTAACCATAAAAGCCTCTTTGAAACTTTTCACTCCTTACTCACTCCTATGGTGCAGGCCCCATCCACAGACCTCCGTTCAGAAGACCTGGCTACTTATATCCATGAAAAAAAATTGATAAGATCCGTCAGTAAATAACTGACCAATGCCCAGGTGGCATTGAGCCCCTCACCTACCACACTTCATCTTGTTCATTCTCATCATTTGAACCAGGTGCAGAAGAGGAAGTCTGCCGGTTTCTCTCTTCTTCTTGCCCCACAACCTGCACCTTCTCCAGTCTCCTGCCGTCACTACTTACCCTACTAAAATATTTAACCTCTCTCTCTTCTGGAATCTTTCCCTCCTCTTTAAAACATGCTGTCATAACCATGCTACTGAAGAAATCCCCCCTTGACTGTCTGGGGGCCACGGTGGAGCACATTGTACTGTCTGGGGGCCCCTTCACTATTTATATATCACACAGTATATGTTTTATAGCAGACATGTGATATTAGTACAGGCTGTAATAACATTGCACGGTCACTATAAAATGCAAACTATTACCTTCAAGACAAAGTTGTTTGTATCATTGAAAGCTCTGTAAGGCCCCATTTACACTAATTTATTTTGCGGGTCCGTTACTTGTCGCAATTGTGGATCCACACAGTATTAAGGCTAAATTCCTGTGTTGGCAAATTGGGATAATTTAGTGGGTTTTGGGTTGTAGTTTGGGCACTCAGTCTCTAAAAGGATCGCCATCACTGATCTAGAGCATTAGAGTATATCGTATTCCCAGTACTTTGTCAAGGATGACTCTTGTCTTTAGCCACCTGGGCCGTTAATGCATTTTAACATATTAACAATATTATCAATATCCTATAGGTTCAGAACATTAGGGCAAGACAGAGCTCCAATCAAGAGGTGAAATGTTAGAGCCAAGAATCACACCTGTTCCTGCCTGACATTTCCCACCTGACAATACAGAGCCTAAATAGCATATGAGGAACCAAAATTAACAGCATTTATTGGTTGGGGATGATGTGGGATAGAGAAAAAATTCCAACAGTGCCGGAATTAGTGGACCTGAGCCTAATAAATGATGTAAAAAGCTGGACTTGGCGGAGGTGGTGAAAGGTCCTCAATAACAAACAAAAGCTATTATTACTTTATTTTTTAAAGCAATCTTACTTTGTTTTAAACAGTTAGTATGTTAAAAAAAAAAAAAAAAAAAAAAAAAAAGCTCTTAAAGAGCTGTTTACCTCAGCAACTCTCTCAAGGAGGGGGCTCCAGCCAGTGTTCGTTGCATTCACAATGGCTATCAAGGAAGGTGAGAACTTTAGATTGGGCAGCATCTGCTCCCTTAACACGAGAACGCATAAGACCTGTTTTAACAGACAAAAGAAATAAGCATGTGGATGACACACAAATATAAAATCATCATTTTAACTTAGGTACACTGCAGTTGTTTTGCTGATGCAAAAACACATTAAAGATAGCGTACTGCCAAAGTCTACAATTTCACCATATAAATGGTGTCTGCACTAACTTCAATCTCCACACCCTAAACCAACTTATTCTTAACAAGATGGCAACAAGCATTTTGAAGCTGCAGTCCCAAGAGCAAAACACACCGCTTCCCACCCACCAAATGACCTTTGATGGCCCAGCACCGCCGATGAAGCCACTGAGTTCATCAAAAGTCAGTGAACAAAAAGTTGGGTGTGTCTCAGATTTTCTGACAGCTACAAAGATGGCAGCAACCATCTTGAGAGGAAGAAGTGGAGGGGCAAAAAACCAGGAGGAGAGGACCAGCAGGGTGCCTCCACAAGAAGGGAAGCAGATGTGTTCGCTAGATATTACCCTTGTGTAGTTTAGGGACGGGAATATCTCTCCTTGAGGCCACTCATTGCCTCCCACAAAGCCAGCCAGTTCACTTTGCTCTGCACGAATGAGGGACAAAAATCCCGAAACGGCGCTGTATGCAGATAAGTGAAATTGGCTTGGCTAAAATCCCATTTGCTGTTTCAAGACTCAGTGAGTCAAAAGCAAATTGAGGATCTGTTACGTCCAACAGAAGGCGCATGAGCTTCCCAGCTCCTTTTCCCATAAACCCTTGTGTAGTGACATTTTATGCTAGGTTCACACTTTGGTCCGCTGGGTGAACCAAATGACGGAGAGCCCGTCTGCTAAAACTGCGGTTACCCGCGGACACCATAGACTATAATGGGATATGCTGGATTTACTTTTTTTTTTATACTGAAACCAGTGGAGAGAAAAGTACTCAGTGCAGGGCTTTTCTCCCCACTGATTTTTACAGACTCCGATGCAGATGTGAACTTAACCTTAGTCTTTGGCAAAAGGGTAGCTTTAACCTCATAAAGACACTGCCTAAAAGTTTTTCGTGACACGTCGGTTTTGAAAAATGTGAGCATTTGTGTCACTTTATATGGCAAGCCTAATAAACCACCCCATTTTCAAAACACCAACCCTTAATTCAAAACCACATTTGGGAAGTCTGTTAACCCTTTAAGTGTTTTATGAAAATTAAGACAATACAGAGGTGAAATTTAGACATTTCATTTTTTTCAATATGTTCATTTAGCCCTAAAATTTACACATTCCCAAGGGATTAAAGGAAAGTGAAAATGCAAAGTGGAAATTGAAATAAAAAAAAATTAAAAAAAATTATATATATATATATATATATATATATATAATATATATATATATGATACAGATATATATAGATATAATATATGCCATTTCAGTGTCCAATATGATGTCAACAGAGACATGCACTCATAACTTAAGTGGGTTATCTTGAGTAAAAAAAAAAAAAAAAGTTATATATGTGGGTATACAATTGCTGTTAGGGCTCAAAAGCTGGGCACAGAAGGGAAGAAGCACATTTTTGGATGTCATGTCACTTTTACAGAGCCTCCTGAATTGCCAGTAAATTAGAATCTGCAAACTTTAATTAAAACCTTGCTCCCAGGTTGCTCCACACAGGACCTTTTATTAATAATAATAATAATAATAATAATAATAATAATTTTTATTTATATAGCGCCAACATATTCCACAGCACTGTACAATTTGTAGGGTTCAAGTACTGACAAAGAAAAGATACATTACAAAGAAATATTCAATTCACACAGGGACTGACGGCCCTGCTCGCAAGAGCTTACAATCTATGAGGTATAGGGGGTGACACAAGAGGTAGCAGGGGCGGCAACAGAGGTAGCATTGCTTGTACAACGGTCAGACAATTTTGTAAGAGAGGTTACTGTCATTACACATATATAAGGTGTATGAGCCGTCACCAGTCGTGTCCTTTAACGTGCAGATGGTGCCTGGACATATAAAGTTAGTCTGATACGGCATCATATCCTGTGAGGTAATGTGGGAGCGTGAACAGAGACTTAACTATTGACAGGGCTCACAAAGTGCCTCAACCAAGCCACCTTCCTGAAACTTCCCCTCAGGATGTGCTAGCTCGTGTCCTTTATTATACAGGCAAGAACCAACTAAAGGAGATTGCACGTTAAATTAGACAAACTTCCACAGATCACTCTATCTCCAATGAAACCATGACCCACAGCAGTCACACAGAGAAAACAAAATGGGGTTTTCCTGTTTAGAATTTTGATACTACAGAACAACAATTGTATTACAGGTTCAAGTCCCCCCGGGGGGGGGGGGGTTGAAATATATCTCTCTCTATAATGAATATATATATATATATATATATATATATATATATATATATATACTTTCTTTCCATCTCTATATTTCTCTCTATCTATCCCCCATGAAAAAAAAAAACAAAAAAAAACACCCCCTTTCCCTAGAAAACATATAACACTAAATGTCTTCTAGTTCCCGTGTTTTCTTCTGATGGAAGTCCCCACCACACATGACCACTGAGGTCAATCAGCGGCCTAAGGAAAGGGACACGGGACGTCACAATCACCTGATGAAACGCTAAAATTAGCATAGAAACGCAAAGGGTCTGAATACTTATGACCATGTGATATTTCAGTTTTTCTTTTTTAATAAATTTGCAAAAATATCTACATTTCTGTTTTTTTTCTGTCAAGATGGGGTGCTTAGAGTACATTAATGAGAAATAAGATTAACTTTTTGCTTTTAGCCAATGGCTGGAATGAAACAAAGAGTAAAAAATTTAAAGGGGTCTAAATACTTTCCATACCCACTGTATCTGTATGGCTTACAATACAGACGTAGTTGTAAGATACACCATACTGTGATTTGAGGCATACCTGGTCAACTTTCTAGGATTTCTAGGATTATGCACATACACAGCTTGAAAAAAGAAAGTTACACAAACGCATTTTTTCTCCAATTACACCCCATTCTGAATTTTTTTTTTTTTTTTATGTTGTTATGGGGTTTGGAAGGCAGGAAGTCAAAAACGAAAATCGCACATGACTGTGTACTAGACAGATCAGTGTGCGGGACGACAGTCTGGGCCGCAAAACTCAGAACAGGTCCTATTCGTGTCCGGTTTTGCGACCATGCGTCCGCAAACCCCATTCATTGAATGAAAGGGTCTGCGGAAGCACGGTCGGTTCATGGGGTGTCATCCGTGTTTAGTCCGTGCCGTTCAGTCGTGTGCAATGTGCCTTATAGCATTTTTGGAATTGAACAACAGTACACAGTGATTCACTGACGCTATTTATGCTGCAGATTTTCACTACAGGATTCACACTTTGCAATGCATAGGATGTAAATTCAAGGCCCATCTGCAACAAAATATGCAGGTTTCCATTGCAAATTATGTTCCATGTGGATTGCCCTTGGCAACTTTATATAAAGGAGGTAATAGTGGTAGGAACTAAATTAGAGAGAAAGTAGTGCTAAATTCCGTCCCCCATCTCCGCCGATTGCAGCATAAAATCAGTGGAAACTATTCCGCGAGATCACTCGGCTTCGACTACACCCCATGCCATCCGAGATCCCTGGGGCACCCTCCAGTATCACACAGACACCATAGCGGCCTTGTTTCGGGATTACTATGCTAAATTATGGAAGAGTGAAGAAATCAGGCGATACCTTTTAGATGCTGAGTATATTTGATGGTTAGCTTTCGAGAGTACTCTCTTCTTCAGACATGGTGTTATACCTATAACCTATACACATGGTGTTATACCTATTAACATCATGTCTGAAGAAGAGAGCTAGTACTCTCGAAAGCTTACCATCAAATATACTCAGCCTCTAAAAAGTATCGCCTGATTTCTTCACTCTTCCATTACTTTCTATGGCTAACACGGTACAACATACTACTATGCAAAATTATATAATCTTCCCCCCGTAATGAACATGACCCTATCTCCATAGAGTCGGATCTGCGTTCGTATCTGGACTCTTGTCTACTCCCAGTCCTCCCATCCTCAGCGCTCTCTTCGCTTAATGCCCCCATCTTGAATGAAGAGTTAGCTGTCGTTCTGGAGGGCCTCCCTAGTGGTAAGTCACTGGGCCCTGACTGGTTTACATATGCGTATTATAAAACTTTTCAGTCTGACCTACTACCCCACGTGTCGCCTTTTCAACTCCTTCCTCGACGGGGCTCCAATCCCACACACTATGCTTCACTCTCCTATCTCCCTATTCCCCAAGCCACGCAAGGACCATCAGGAGTGTTCCAACTATCGACCCATAGCCCTCTTGAATACAGATCTTAAATTCTTCACAAAAATTTTGGCTAATAGGCTTAACGCTTGGTTTCAGTCTCTCATCCACAAGGACCAGGTGGGTTTTGTCCCCTGTCGTCAGGGGGGGGGGGGGGGGGGAGACAACACCAGAAGGGCAGTGGACTTGATTGATGCGGCCAACCGTTAATCTACCCCTACCTTGCTACTGAGTTTGGATGCTGAGAAGGCCTTTGACAGACTTGATTACTACCCTTGAAAAGTTTGGGTTCTCTGGTGACCTTCTCACAGCCATAAGGGATCTTTATTCTCTTCCCTCCTCAGTAGTTAAGCTCCCTAATGCTTCATCCCCCTCCTTCCCTCTCCGCAACGGTACCAGTCAGGGGTGTTCCCTGTCTCCCCTTATATTTGCACTGTGCATCGAACACCTGGCGGCTCAAATTAGATCTAACCCTGACGTCACTGGAGCTTTTGTGAGAGAGATAGGGAATTCAACATTAGCCTGTTTGCAGACGATGTCCTCCTGGCTCTTACTAACCCCCCCATACATCCCTTCCCAACCTTGTCTGTGTTTTAAAAGACTATGGCGATCTTTCAGGTTATAAATTTCACCACACAAAAACAGAAGCCCTGCCCTTGAATATCCCAAATGGTACCCTCCAGTTACTTAGGTCTAACTATGATTTCCAATGGAGAGATCGCTCTCTGCGATACCTGGGTATCCAACTATCCTCCTCGTACCCTTTGCTTTACTACTCCCACCTGTTTCATGAGCTCCATTCCCTCCTTGATAAATGGCGCCCGCTTCACATCTCCCTTATTGGTCGCATCACTGTGGTGAAGATGACCCTCCTCTATTTTTTGAGACGCTCCCCGTGGCAGTCCCCCACTCCGAACTGAGATCCCTTCAAAAAGCAATATTTCAGTTTATATGGAATGGAAAGCATGATCGCATTTCTCACTCAGTGATGCTGGCGGACAAGTCGGAGGGGGGTCTAGCGGTTCCGCACATACTGTATTATTACTGGGCAGTGCAACTCCGTAGCAATCCATTCTGGGCTGCACCCCAAGCATACACAAAATGGGTTGAGATAGAGAAGCTCTGGTTGGCTCCTGTCCATCCCAATGCGTTTTTGTGGTCCCGCTCTTCCCACTTACAGTCTGCACCGTTATTAGGCCCCATCCTCTTCACTCGGAGCATCTGGATCACCTGTTCTAAACTGTTCCAACAGGCCTCCCCGCGCTCATCTATGATTTCTTTCCTCTACAACCCACTCCTCCCAGGTGGACTCATGGCCGCTATGGTCCAGCCTTGAAGCAGGCTTGAACTTTTTCACTTCGCTGATTTGGTGGACCCGTCAAACTTGGAGCTCAGGCCCTTTGACTATTTCACTTCTACGTTGCACTTGCCTACCGCGGAGTGTTTTCACCATCAACAGATAGTTCGTTTTGCGGTTGCTCAGTTTGGAACCACTGGGGTCTCCGTCTCCACAGCCTTTGAACGACTATGTGGTGTGGGTACCTCTACTAGGGGACTGATTTCTGGTATTTACAGGCTCTTGTGCTCTCCGGGAGGACGGACACCCGTGGTCCACAGATATATGTCTAAGTGGTCTGAGGCTATGGGCAGGCAGATCTCACACGAGCAATGGCAGATTATTTCTTCCTGTGTGACGTTTACGGAAACACAATACAAAATACTTAGCGTGTTTCTCCAAAAATAAGACCTACCCCGAAAATAATCCCTAGCTACATTTTCCAGGTTTTTTGGGAGTAGGCTTGAAATATTAGCCCTATTCCAAAAATAAGCCCTAGCTAATTTAACCCCTTCCCGACATCTGCCGTGCGATTACAGCAGATGCTGAGTCCTTAATGATAGCAGCCGCTCTGCTGCAGAGCGGCCACCATGGCTGCCATATCGGGTCTACGGGGAGGCTTGGAATTAATGCCTGCGATCACTGTCTACCCTGCTCACGGGCATTGTTGAACGTGACCCCCCCCCCCCCTCCTTCCCACCAAAATAGCAGAACCGCCGGAGTTAATGCCCGCGATCACAATGGACTCTGACCGCGGGCATTGCTAAGTGTGACCTCCTCGCTCCCCCCCGCCCCCGCAGTCCCTAGGGCCGGTCCCCACCCCCTTGTAGCTACTATACCTTGTACAGCAGAGACCCGCAGTTAATGCCCGTGATCAGAGTCCACTCTGATCGTGGGCATTGTTGAGTGTGCCAGCCCGTGACCCCCCCCCCCTCTCCAAATCGACCTCCCAAAGCAGAGACCAGCCCCATACCTTTCACGTTGCAGGTCGGCTCCCGCGCTGCGAGATCGCGGGAGCCGACCTGTCCCTTTGACAGCCGGGAGCGTTATGAAGGCTCCCAGGCCTGTCATAGTAATATTACTATTGACCAGCCTCATTAGTAATATAGATAATAGTATAGACATAGTAAAAAAAACAAAAAAAACAACAAAAACAAAATAAAAGTTCAAGCCCCTCCCACTTTCACTGGAATACATATAAAAATAAAATATTACTGTGAAACATACACATTAGGTATCCCTGTGTCTGAAAACGCCCACTCTACAAACTTATAAAAATATTTTACAGTGAATATTATATAGTGAATGCCGTAGCGAAAAAAAAAAAAAAAAATCAAAAGTGCCGAACTGCTGTTTTTTCGCTGTTTCACCTCTGATAAAAGTTGAAATAAAAAGCGATTGAATGTGTGATTGTTGTTCATGGAAAAAATTAAGACCTACCCCGAAAATAAGCCCTAGTCCTTTTTTCGGAGAAAAAAATAAATAATAAGATCCTGTCTTAATTTCGGAGAAACACGGTATGCATTGTTATCATACCCCTGCCTTACTCCATTATCTTAACCATACTATTCCCCCCCCCCCATGTGCTGGCGATGCCAAGCAGGGGATGGAACACTGTACCACATTTTTTGGGAATGTCCCCTAATCTGCCCTTTCTGGTCTGAGGTCAGGAAGATCACGGATACTCTTTTCCTTCAGGGCATACCTCTGGACCCTCTTGTCTACTTGCTAAATCTCCCCCCAAGACATCTGAGTGGTAAAACGTCTAAGTTATTTCTATACTTGTGCACGGCGGCTAAAACGCTCATAGCCCTTCATTGGAGAGGGGTTCCCCCCCTCACAGCCCCTGAATTAATTGCCCGAATGAAAGATATTCACAGCCTGGAATATTTGACTGCCTCCCTTAACCATGGGGTGGAGGCTTTCAGGGAGGTCTGGTCCCACTGGGATACTTACTGTAGTATGCAAGGTGTCTGATGCCTATCCCTTTCCCTCTTCCCGTATATGTTCTTTACTCTTGTCCTTGTTTTATGTTTTTTGATTCTTATCTTTGTTATTCTACTGATGCTCCTAATTCATCTGCCTGGTTATTTGTTATGATGGTCTTTAGTTCTTGTTTGACCTACCTGTATAAAGGTTTCAAGACTCCCAATAAAAATTACAGTATTAAGAAAAAAAAATTTATAGTCTATGGGGTCCCGCTTTTTAAATAGATAGGGTTTCCATTTTTTGGGTCTCCAAGCAGACTCGAAGAACGGAAACCCGAACGCTAGTGTGAGCCTAGCGTTAGTCACATTTTGTTGTACTGCCTGGCTGGTTTTAAAATATTCAAAAAGGTGGCATAATTCTCCAAGACAAAGATGTGAACTATGATTATTATACTGGTGAATACAAGTACGAAGAAAACAAAAGAAAGATGATTGGCAGGTCTTAAATGCTGAAGATAATGTTCTACTTAATAGAATTGAGAATTTTGGCTTAAACTGAATTAACAACCCTCTTTCCAGATACAACCATTTGACAGTGTAAGATCCATACCTTCACGTCTGTCATTCCTAAGTACTCGCACCTTCTCAATCTTCCCAAGCAAGGCCCCATCTTCAGCTGGGGAAAAAGTAATAAAAGCATAAATGAAATATTGCAATGTATTATTAGACATGGGGAAACAAAAGTTTAAAAGCTAAACACTGCCAGAAAAGATTCAAAATGAAAATCTGAAAAAATGAAAGGCAAAATGTAAAGTGAACATTTATGATTAACCTTTGTTTTTGATGCAACACTGAAACATAAGCAGATGTAGGAAGGGGATGGTGACCAGAGACCACTGGAATGTAAGTGGAGCATAGACTACAGTACAAAATTTGCATGACAGACAAAGAAAGATCTATTATAACTCAACTAATACCCAAAGCCCTTTAATCTAGCAACTTGATTGAGGTCCTAACTCAAAAATCTCAAGTAATTTTTTTGGTCATGTCAAAAGATAAGTAATAAATATTTACATTTAGGTTATGTTTTCAAAGAATGTCAAAGGGATTTCTAAACTGTTAAGAAATGGATGACCTATCCTTAGGATAAATCAATAATATCAGATCAGTGGGTGTCTGACACAAACTACCACTAAAGTGAATGGAGAATAACCTGCCATACCAAGCCACAACCACTACATAGTGTTCAGAGCTATCTGCTTTCTGAGTATGTCCCATCAATATGACATTTTCTATAAACCAACGTCTAATGGCATATTCACTGAATTTTCACACAATGTCAATGTGAAATCCACCTGCCTTTGATTTTTATGAGAATCCACACTGTAGTTTATACTAAAATTTCTGTGAGGAAATACATAATGGGAGAGATCACTTACCAAAGAAGATTCAGTGTACAACCTGAGGCAGGTTACTACAAGCAGATCAGTACCAATGAATGGTAATAATCTTTGTGCAGATCCATGACATATCAAATTGCAAACCCTCAGCAGAAGTCCGAGAGTCAGCTTCTGAATTCTGCCATGGAATCTGCATCTGACTTTTTCACATACACTTGTTATGTGAATATAGCCTAATGCTTTTTATGGGCATGCACTGTCATTTATAAGGGGGCGTTCAAACTACCGTTGTTGACCGTTAGTAGTGTCCGTTGCTATTGTCCGTTACAAGATTTTAGCATCGGACACTAGCTGAAACGTCAGAAATCCGTTAAAATTTCCATTCATTTCAATGGGTTTTTATATTGTGTCCGTTTACACCAAATCCGTCAGAAGTCTGTTTCTTTTTCGCGGACAAAAAAATCCTACATGCAGGACTTTTTGTCCGTTTGAAAAAAACAGACTCTTGACGGACAGCAAGTGTCCATTATTTTTTTTAACATTGAAGTCTATGAGTAACGGACAGTAACTGATAGCCATCAGTTACTGTCCGTTATTCTATGTCCATTTTTTTCCTGTGCATGCTCAGAAAGGAGAAAAACACACCCATTAATTGGATCAGTTAAAAAAAAAAAACGGACACATTAACATCAGTTAGTGTCCGTTATGATAGGTGTCCGTTTTTTTTGTTTTTTTTTGTTTTTTTTTTAACGGACACCTTCATAACGGACTCCAACGGTAGTGTGAACCCTGCCTAAACTGTTATTCAGGAAACACACTGACCATAATTAAAAGCGTACCTGTCACCTTTCATGTCTGTTTTAAAAGGGGTTTTCCAAGACCCCTAAAACTTATCTAAAGGCAAAGAATGTTATAAAATAATCAAGTATTACTCAATGTGTTCAATCTACCACATCGGTGCTCTCCAATAGTCTTTGTTCCTGAACATCCCATGTGATTGCAGCAGCGAGTCACTTGGCTCAGTAGTCAAGTGTGGTAATCTGTGACATTATCACTACAGCGCCAGAAGCAAAAGACCTCCCTTCCAGAGAGCCCTGGAGCAGTGCTACTAGCATGACAATTTTGGGGAGGATAGGTTCTCAGAAAACCCCTTTAATAAAAGCTTGCAGGGAGAGCTATTTTCATCTAGCAAATCAGAAATGTATAAAATAAATAAAAAAAATAGAGACAGACAGACAGACTGGCATTACCAAAAAAGCTGTTTTCACACAATCTGCCACACCGATCCTACCATTATAGTAATCCATGCTTGTAAATTGGGCAGATTAATATTTCCTATTTTCATATACATGCTACAACTTAAACCTAATTAACTTTTGTTACCTTTCTACATCTTTTCAAGGTTCTATCCAAGGGCTGAAGTTTATTTGTAGCGAGCAAAATACAACATGTATTGCTTTAGAGGTGTTACATATTCTTTGTTTCCTACAGACCATGTGTGTAACGCCGTTGGTGACTGAACGGCATGGGTGACACACAGATGTCATCCTTGTGTCACCTGTGCACCAGCCGTGCTTCCATGGCCCCATTCATTGGTGCTAGCAAGTACGGCCACAAAACTGGACAGGAATAGGGACCTGTCCTGAGGTTTGCTGCACAGGCTGTTGGCCTGCACACAGAACCATGAAAATCACGGTCGTGTACATGGGCCCATACAAATGAATGGGTCAGTGTGCTATCTGGGAAAAACCATGAGCCCTAGACTCTCTGATTACATGACCTTCAAAATCCGACAGACTGTGAGCATATCATCTTACATAACTAGACACAAGGCTGTAAGTATTGGCACCCTTGAAATTTTTCCAGAAAATGAAGTATTTCTCCCAGAAAATTATTGCAATTACACTTTTTTTTTTTTTTTTTTTTTTAATACATGTTTATTTCTTGCGTGTACACAAAACTCAGAAAAACAAAAACAAAACAAAAAAATTTGTTCAAAACTCCAAAAATGGGCCAACTTAATATTTGGTTGATCACCCTTTGGAAAAAATAACTGAAATCAACTATAACCATCAACAAGCTTCTTACACCATTCAAATGGAATTTTGGACTATTTTGCAAACTGCTCCAGTTCTCTCATATTTGAAGGATGCCTTCTCCCAACAGCAATTTTAAGATTTTTCCACAGGTGTTCAATGGGATTTAGATCTAGACTTATTACTGGTCACTTCAGAACTCTACGGTACTTTGTTTCAATCCATTTCTGGGTGCTTTTTGAAGTATTTTTGAGGTCATCATACTGCTGGAAGACCCATGAGCTAGGACACAAACCAAGCTTTCTGACACTGGGCCATACATAGAAACCCCAAATCCTTTGGTAATCTTCAGATTTCATGAGGACTTACACTCAGTCAAGGCACCCAGCGGAGGAGGCAGCAAAACAACCTCAAAACATCTTTGAACCTCCAGCATATTTGGTACTGCTACTTTCTTTGTAGGCCTCATTTTGTTTTCGGTAAACAGTAGAATGATGTGCTTGACCAACAAGTTCTATCTTGGTCTCGATTGTGCACAAGACTTTTTGCCAGAAGGGTTTTGGATTACTCACATACATTTTGGCAAACTGCAATCTATGTCAGCAGTGAGGTCCTCCTGCCATAGTGTTTCATTTCATTCAAATGTTGATGGATAGTTCGCGTTGAAAATGATGCACCCTAAGCCTGCAGGACAGCTTTAATTTCTTTGGAACTTGATTGGGGCTGCTTATCCACCATCCGTCCTATCCTGCATAGTAACCTTTCATCAATTTTTTTTCTTCCATCCACTTCCAGGGAGGTTAGCTACAGTGCCATGGGTTTTAAACTACTTAAGTAGTTACGCACCGTGGACAAAAGAAATATCAGATGGACTTGTAACCTTGAGATTGTTGATATTTTTCCACAATTTTGGTTCTCAAGTCCTCAGACAGTTCTCTTCTTCTCACCATGCTTAGTGTGGCACACAATGCAAAGATTGAGTCAACTTCTCTCCTTTTTTTCTGGTTTCAGGTGTGATTTTTATATTACCCACACCAGTTACTTGACACAGGTGAGTTTGAATAAACATCACATGCTTAAAACAGTTACTTACCCACAATTTTGAAAAGGTGCCAACAATTTTGTCTGGCCCATTTTTAGAGTTTTGTGTGAAATTATGTCCAATTTGCTTTTTTTCTGTGTTGTTCCAATACACATAAAGGAAATAAACGTGTGTAATTGCAATAATTTTCTGGAAAAAATACTTCATTCTCTGGAAAAATTTGAGGGGAACCAACACTTACGACCATGAGTGTATAAGCCAGTTTTGTATTATGACTGACATAGAAAAATAAGAAGAAACAAACGCAATAATCTCAGTGGCCACTCTTCAAATTACAATTGCTATATGTAGGTTTAGTGAATATGTAAGCTTACCACTGTCACTGTAATCATCAACCAATATAATTTCTTTGATCAGGTGAACAGGACTTTTCTTTAATACACTGAAAGAGGGAAACATTCAATTAAAATAAATAATATCTTATGATAACACTATCTCTACAAAAATTGGTTTTGTAGGTCTAGTTTCCTTTTCTCACCCACTGTTTATAACAGAGCTGAACAAGTCCGGCTTGTTATGTGGACTAGAAAGATTTAAACAGGGATCTTGTGAACCCTTTCTGAAAAAATGCAGCAATTAATTTCTAATTCTCCAGAACTCCTTTAACTACTACTATAAGGAGGTTACTACAATGCATTCGGAAAGGCTTCAGACCCTTTCACTTTTTTTTCAAATTTTATGTTGAGGACTTGTGTTAAAATACAAAAAAAAAAAAAAAAAGTCTAGTTTTCCTCCACCATTGTGCACTTGAAAATTCAATACTGAAAGTGAAGACAGAATGTGAGAAAGCTTTGCTCATTTATTAAAAAGGTAAAACTAAAATATTGCATTGACTCAAGTATTCAAACCCTTTAACTCTGCACACCTGAGTTTGGGATTTTCTGCCATTCCTCTCAAGCTCTCAGGTTTGATGGGAACCATTGGACAGCAATTTTTACATCTCTCCAGAAATGTTCAATTGGGTGCAAGTCAGCGGTCTGGCTGGTCCAGAACTTGCACTCAGTTGTTCCTAATTCAATCCTGGGTTGACCTGGCTATGTGCTTAACATCACTGTCTTGTTGGAAGGTGAACCTTAGTGAAAAGCTGATCCAGAATGCTCTGGAACTCAGATTGAACCTACCAATATCTCTGCATTTTGCTCCATTCAGTTTTCCCTTAACACTGACCAGTCCTTCCTGTCTCAACTGCTGAAAAAAAAAAACCACAGAATGATGCTGCCACCACCATGCTTCACTGTAGGGATGGTATTGGGCAGTTGGTGAGCACTGCCTGGTTTTCTCAATACAGGACACTTAGATTTGTTTCATCAGACCACAGAATCTTGTTTGTCAGTTGTCTCAGAATCCTTTAGGTGCTTCTTCAAACTCCAGACAGGATTTTATGTGTCTTTTACTGAGGAAAGGCTTCTTCCTGGCCACTCTTTCATAAAGCCCAGAGTTGTGGAATGCTGGAGTGAGGGCTGACCTTATGGTTTCTGCCATCTGCACATAGGATCACTGGAGTTCAGCCTGAGTGACCACTGGGTTCTTGGTCAGCTATCTTAACCACTTCCATACCAGATGCTTTACCCCCCTTCCAGACCAGGCACATTTTTGTTTTTTTTGTATGTGCGGTTTTGAGGGTTGTAACATTTTTATCATATGCATTATTCAACTAATTTCTTAATATTTTAATTTTTTTTTTTCATATCCGGGAAAATATAAACAAAAAAGAGGAGGGAAATCATGTGTGCTTTTCACTTTTATTTTTTTATTTAATAACACAAAGTGCTACTAAAAAACTTCATAAGGCTGAAGCCCCACATTGCAGAAACGCAGATTTTTTTTGTTTCAGATTTTGTTGTGGTTTTTTGAGCCAAAGCCAGGAGTGGATTGAGCAGAAGGTAAAAGTATAAGTACTTCCTATATATTTCCCATTCCTTTTGTAGCCACTCTTGGCTTTGGCTCAAAAAACCGCAGCAAAATCTGCAACAAAAAAAGCTGCGTTTCTGCAATGTGGGGCCTCAGCCTCAAATAGTTTTTACTCTCCATTCCGGTAATTTTTATTTTGTATGGTGTTGTCGGGGGTGGGGCTATAACCTTTAATAAGGGCATTTTATTGGCGTATTTAATTTTTTTTTTTTTTCTTTTTTTATTCTTTTTTTTTTTTCACATTGTGTCCCCATAAGGTCATAATAGACATTTACTTCCAAAGGAGGAAGCTTTTTAGCGAAACGCGTTGAGGTGCGTTTCCACGCATACCTTTGTGTTCACTGGGGCTCAAATTTGTCTTTATAATGGCTACAGGTAATCATTATCATTTTGCATATATTTATTGGTTTATTTGACATGTTTTCCATTTATCATTGCTTTTTTCTATATATGGTATTCACTAATAGCTAGTAATATATTTAAGCAGTATATGGATAGTGTCTTTAATTTAGCATTTCCATATATCTCTTTGTCCATTTGGCATCTAATCGTTATTGATTGGGTTAAGTTCCCTATCTAGATATTTATCTATATATGGTTTGCAAATTTTGCATATTGATTATTAATTACACATCTTGGGCCATTATATATATACACTGTCATCTTTACATATATTCTTTGTATATTTTTGAGCCTCTTTATGTGACATGTGTCTTGTGTCTTATCTTTTGTCTGTGTCACCTATATTATTGGCTTTGATATATATTTTTTCAATGTATTATTTATTACATTTTTATCAATAAATATATATTTTATATATTTTTTTTTTGAGATTTTTTGTTTTTTCTTGACTAATTCTTTTTGTGTCGGATTATTGATTTTGTGGTCAAGTTTATATGGAGGTTTTCTTTGGTTAGTACATATTACAAAATTAATGACACAAATACTGCTATAAAATCAAAAGTTGTCTGAAAGTTTAGTTATGCTTTAAAAGAAAAAAAATTGGGAAGGGGTTAAGTAGGACTGTTACCAGAGCATAGTATATAATTTGTGGTAATTTAACATTATAATACATAAACCTGTGTGACGTCAAAACACCCTGGGGGTTCCAGCTATGTCACAACCGCCAGATCATGTGATACAAGGCAGCATTCGGCACCCTGGGTCACTCTGCCCCCCCCCCATCCTTCCCTTCCTGGAAATTAATTACCAGTGCTGTGGGGGCCAGCTAACTATAATAAAGCCAGTGCCCATATCACAGATAATTAAAGGGATTCTATCATTAAAAAAATCTAATTTTTAACAGCACGTCGGAATAGCCTTTAGAAAGACTATTCTTCTCCTACCTTTATTTTTCAGGTCCACGTCGTTGTTTTTGAGTTTTGTGTTCCTTGTTCGTTATGCAAATTAGTCTTCAGAAAGCACAGGGGGAGTTCCCCCTGTGCTCAGAGCACTGGCTTGTCATAGGTTTCCAGTGCCGCCTCTCTCTTCTGCTCCTGACGTGTCTCCTCCTCTTCCATGAGACCACTGCAAAATTGCTGACGGAACAGCCAACTGCGCATGTCTCCTGTTAGAGACCACTGCAAAATGGCGACAAGCATGCGCAGTCGGCTGTTCCATAGGCCATTTTGCGATGGTCTCATGTAAGGAGGAGGAGTGAAGAGGAGGAGACGAGAGATGCGGGAGAGATGCGCCCCCTGTGCTTTCTGAAGACTAATTTGCATAATGAAGAAAGAAGACAAAACTCAAAAACGGCGGCGCGGACCTGAAAAATAAAGGTAGGAGTAAAATAGTCTTTCTAAAGGCTGTTCTGACGTGCTGTTAGTTAGAAATTTATTTTTTAATGATAGAATCCCTATAACTACCTTTGACATCGGGGGGTGGAGCGGCCTAGTGGGCAAATGCTGCTTTGTATCAAATGACATCGCTGGGATCCTGTAAGTTAATACTCCCCAGACAACATCTTTAAACCAAATTATTAAGATTGAGTTGATAATCTTTAATGAGGAACTCTGGAAACTTTTGCCAAAGCTTACACAAACTGGTTCCATACTCTGGAAAACATATTTTGTTATGGATTTCACCCAATGCATTACAAGAGTAATAGAAAAATCCATAGAATCTTCACAAAAGAAAGTTGAAACAAAGCCAGACATAACTACACTCCACTGTGATTTAGCGTCATACTAGAGTAATCCCAGAAGGTAACGGGCCCTAAATTACTGATCTACGTTCCTGCTCACAAGCCATCTTAGTTTCCCCTTCTGCCCTCCAGGGAGCCCCATGCGTGGTCCCCGCTTGGGGACCCCCACGAACGGAAACCTAACCGCATAAAAAAGCGGTTCCCTTTGGCAACCTGCGGACCCCAGAGACTATAATGGGGTCGCCGGTCGGTTTCCACATGAAATATGCAGAGAGAAAAGTGCTGCTTGCAGGTTTCCTATGGTAACCACTTTTTTATGCAGTTAGGTTTCCGTTCGGGGGGGGTCCCCAAGCGGACTCCCCTAACGGAAACCCATGCACAGATGTGAACCGGGCCTAAGTGGTGACAGTCTGTTGTCTTGATCGGTTGCCAATGGATAAGACCACAAATGCAGAAACTTTCTATGGTCTGGGACTTGTCAGGAACCCAACCATGATTTTCTTATTGTAACTGGGATATCAGGCAAGGAAACTACAAGTATCAGAAGATATCCCGGCCACAATAAAGAAATCATGGCTGATTTTATGACCTTAGAAAGGTCCTGCATTCATGGTCGTATCCACTGGCAACTGATCAAGATAACTTGTGACCACAAGATATTTAAAGAAAAACTTGGCAAAATGTTTAATTACTTAAATTTGCAAAAATGTTTAACTTTTAATTATCTACAAATTAAGTCCCTGCATCCAGAAGAGAGGATTCAACCTGCAAACTCCAGTTCAACTATTCTCAGGTAAAAGGACCTGTTGTCTCTTAGTGCCTATGTAACCACAATAAATAATAAAAAGAAAAAGGTTTTATTACCACACTGGCGCCTCTGGTGGTCCTGTGGGGACCTGGACAGTAATGCCTCAGGATTAAGTATGGTAAAAAGAGAGAAAGAGTCTGGCAAGTTGCTGCTCCCCCTGGGACCACCTGTCTGTGGGACAGTGGTAGTGCAAATGGTAAAGTAGTAAAAAACAGGGTATGTATGAGCGCTACTTAATATATATGCTTTTAAGGTCACATTTATCTATTTATTTGTTTATATTTCACATCAACTCTGTATATATCAAATCAGTAGTTGCTTCTACAAACATTATATCCACTATTTAGTCTACTTTAAGTATATTTCTCATTTAACCCTACAAACATTTACAATCAATTATTAGGATTATCATTACATATCTATTTACCTGATGTTCCATTTATTTGCTCATGTACCCATGATTTATCCATTGAATTATTTATTGCTCATTCATCTAACCATCCATGTATCTATATATATACACATTCGTTTCCTGCTTATTATCCATTTTTTCATCAACTATCCTTCACTCCATTTTTTATCAACTATCCCATCCCTATCCTAATTATTTATTGTATCAATTAGATATACTCTCACACTCCACCACCTTTTATAAACAACCAGATGTATTGACTACTCATTCATCTATTGTATGTCACAACCATATCCCTCCCCCCCTTCTTTTCATTCATTACAATTATTTCCTAGACGTATTCATATATATCCCCTATTCTATTATTACCTACCTAATCATCTAATCTTGGTACCATATATATCCTCCATCTCCTCTTTCTCATTAACTATAACCATTTTTCATATCTATCTAACCCATATTTGTTCTTATACCAATCCATTCACTTTTCATTTTACTTATTTATACATTAACCATCTGTTGATTGCCACCATATGTGTACATTTATATGTGTGCTGGGATATGTGTGTACATACATGCATACATGTGTTTGTGTGTGTCTATGTATATACATGTAGATTGTTTCTTATGTATAACAATGTTTTTATTATATCTTATATTATTTATTATACATTATACTATACCACTGTTTTATTTGATTCTTATCTAGTTGGCCTGATGAAGACGTCAGTTAAGACGTCGAAACGCGTTGCCATACTTTATATCGTCACCTTGTGGAGTAACATTGTGATCCAATAAAAAAAAGTTTCATTTTAATACATGTCTGGCTGATTAAGTAGCGCTCATACATACCCTGTTTTTTACTACTTTACTATGTAACCACAAGACTTTCAACCCTTCTAATCTTGGAAACGTCACCCATAATGCAAAGCTGGAATTATCTGTGCAGTTTCTTCTTTAACACTTTCCCAACATCCACCGTACTAATACGGCGGATATCGAGTCTTTAAATAAGTCAGTCGCTCAGCTTATAGCTGCCGGGTCTCTACTGTATTATACACTATATACACACTGATTGCCTCAGTCAAACCACCATTTTCCCAGCCGCGCCACCAGTTTAGGGAGGATGGCCTTCCCTCGGAATGAGACCCAAGTGCCGCAATCCATTACTATGACAGCTGGGAACATTTTGAATTTTAGTAGGACCCTGGCAATTAGTTACCAAGTTCTATTAGTGATCAGATACCCCCCTGGGGTTCAAGGGGTCTAGAAATAAGATAAAAGAAGGTTTCAAAAGTTTCAAATGAACCACTTTTAGATACAGATTAGTTATCGCTGGGTCCGAAAATGCCAAGTCTACAAACTTATACAAATATTTTTTCTATAGTAGGAGAGAGAAGGAAAAAAACAAAAAAACAAAAACACAATAGAACCATACCTTATGCAGCCCTGCATACGGAAATATAGAAAAAAAAAGTTATAAGTGTCAGAATATGTTGACGCCAAGAATTTTCTTTTGGATTCGAAACTGAACAAAAACCATATAAAAGTTGGTATTGCAATAAATCATACCAACCCATAGTATACATATAACATGACATTTTGACTGCATAGTGCATGCCATAAAAAGAAGTCACGCAAACAGTTTTTCCTCCAATTCCACCCCATTCAGAATTTTTTTCCAGCTTCCCATTACATCGTATGGAATATGAATCCGTACCATTACGAAGTACAATTTGTCCCACCAAAATTAAGCCCTCAACATGAACTGAAAAAAAAAAAAAAAAAAAAAAGGATGGCTTTTGGAAGGTGGGGAGTCAAAAAAAAAAAAAAAAAAAAAAAAAAAAAGGCTTCAGAGGGAAGGGGTTAAAGTGCCTGCTTTGCGCTGAAGCAGACACTGTCCGTGACCTGCATTTTCACCAGTCAGTGAGTGTTACCATCCTAAGGTGTTAAGCTAAGGCCCCACATTGCGGAAATGCAGTGTTTTTTGTTATAGATTTTTGAGCCAAAGTCAGGAGTGGCTTGAAAAGGAAATGAAAATATAACAAGGAAGCGCTTAGACGTTTCCCTTCTATTAAATCCACTCCTCGCTCAAAAAATTTGTGAGCTTGAAAACGAAACATCACAGCAGCATGTGACCTCACATGTGGGAGTGATTTATTAACTGATTTTCATTGGAGGGGAGAATGGAGAAGGGAGGGGTACAGAGAGAGCGCGCAGGCAGATGAATCATGGGAAATATAGTTTGTCTACAGATTCACTGCATGTAAATGACAGTGATATAAGGAACATAAAGTAAAATAAGGCCAAGCAAAATGCTGAACAATAGAACAGTGAACATTGCTGTGGATGTATATGAAGATCAATTTTGGAAGCTGGATAACACCCCTTGCAGTCTAGCACTCTTTCCATCCTTGCACCACCTCATACTCCAGGCTTCTTTTGTGTGTGCTGCACTAATACTCTACAATTAATCTTATAATCTTCTAAACTCCACATGAGGAACCTTTTTTTTTTTTTTAATTTCTCTTTGCTCTTCTAACAAGGCCATGATGCAACAGCACAGCATTACATGGGCAGTTCTAGACTGTATATCTACCTGCTGGAAGGCAGCATAATTATACGTTTTTCTCTATAGTCTCCCAAATAATCTAAGAGAGTATAAGTATAAAGTTAGGAAGGGTGAGCTGTGAACTCCATTATATCTGTGTGACAGGAACAGCCTGCTTCTCAGTGGTTAGTGACATTAGTTTCTATCTCTCCCTGTGGAGAGCCCGTATAGCACAGTCCATCACACAAGAAGTCAGGCATTCATGCATTAGCTCCTGTAGATTTTATATGGAGTGAAATTTGCATGACCTTACTCAAGAGAAGGATTTAAGTAGAAAGGAATAAGTAGATAAGGTAATACTGGGCAAATTATATAGAAATTGGTGGATAATGAAAAAAATACTTAAAAGTGTTTTCCAGGATATATAAAATAATCCTGAAAAACCCCTTTAATCCCTTAATGAGGCAGGGTAGTTTGGGCCTTATCTTTTACTTTATGTGAGAATAGCTTCATAATGCATTTACCTATCCAGGTGATTCCAAGATGTTTTTTTCGTGACACATTGTATTTTATGTTGGTGGTAAGGACAGTTTACTGAAAATTTAATAAAATTATCAATTTTGAAAGGTTGTTATTATCGTAAAAACAGTCATATCAAACTAAATTCTTAATTAACACTTACCATATGTCTACTTTATATTGGCATTGTTTCTTTAATGTCCTTTTACTTTTCTAGGAAGTTAGATGTCTTATAAATTTTGTAGCAAATTCTAAGATTTTCAAGAAAATTTCAAGATTCTGTTTTCTAAGGAACTATTCAGTTCTGAATTGACTTTGAGGGGCCTAAATAATAGAAAACAGCCATAAAATGACCCCATTTTAGAAACTGTACTCCTCAAATTATTCAAAATAGTGTCTAGGAACTTTATTAACCCTTTAGATGTTCCACAGGAATTAATTCAAAATGGAGGTGAAATTTCCAAATGTAATTTTTTTATGCACATTTTCCATTTTAAACCAGATTTTTCTGTAAGAGGTTAACAGCAAATCATGTAATATTTATTACTCTGATTCTGCAGTTTGTACAAATATCCAATATGTGGCCCTACCATGCAACTTAACTCAAACACAGTCCTCAGAAATGAAAGAGCATCTTTAGGGATTTTGGTGCAGTGATTTCATTAGGATAGTGTTTAGACACCATGTTGCATTTCGAGAGCCCTAGAGGTACCACAACAGTGAAAAACCCCCAAAAGTGACTCCATTTTGGAAACTAGACCTCTTAAGGAATTCATCTGAGGGTGATTTGACCATTTTGAACCCCCAGAATTTTCACTAAACTTATCTGAATTTGTCAATTAGAAAAAATAAATTTCTCCAGTTATATGTACCTTTTTCATCATTTTCTTTCCTTTTTACCAAGGAATAAAGTAGCCCATCTTGCTACACAATTTCTCCAAAGTACAGCAATGCCCCATTTGTGGTCAAGATCCGCTGTCTGGGCACAGAAGAGGGCTCAGATGCGAAGGAGCGTTATTTGTCTTTTGGAGCTCTGATTATACAGGAATGGCTTACAGGTACCATGTTGCATTTGTAGAGCCCTAGAGGTACCACAACAGTGGAAAACCCCCAAAAGCGACCTCATTTTGGAAACTACACCCCTTAAGGAATTCATTTAGGGGTATAATGAGCATTTTGACTCCACAAGCTTTTCCAAATGGTACTGCACAACAGATGGTACAGAAGAATTGCAATTTTCAAATCTTATATGCCATTTCAGTGCCCAATATATTGTGCCCAGCATGTGCCACCAGAGACATTGACCCCATAAATTGTAATGTGGGTTCTCCTGGATATGGCAATATCCTAGATGTGGTTGCTGTGTGATGCCTGACCACACTGCAGGGCTCAGAATGGAAAAGGACCATGGATTTGGCAGAATAAAAGCATTTCCGCTAAGACATGCAAGTAAGGCCCCTGAGGTACTAGTACAGTTGAGACCCCAAAGAAGTGACCCCATTTTAAAAACATTATCCCTTTAGGTATTCATCTAGGGGTACAGTGAGCATTTTGAACCCACAGGATTTTTCAAATGGTACTGCACAGCAAATGGTACAGAAAGAGAATTGCAATTTTCGAATGGTATATGCCATTTCAGTGCCAGATATATTAGGCCCACTTTGTGTCATCAGAGACATGCACTTATAAAACTATTAAGTGGGCTATACCAGGTACAAAAAAGTTTTATACGTGGGCGTAAACTGCTGCTTGGGCACACAGCAGGGCTCAGAAGGGAAGGAGCACTGTGCTTTTTAGCTTTTGGAGTAAAGAGCCCTGGAGGTGCCAGTAACTTGGAATTCCCTTAGAAGTGACCTCATTTTGTAGGGGCGATTATAGGGTCTCTGCAAATGTGACATGGTGTTCAGAAAACAACAATCTATGCTCCAAAAGCACATAGCGCTCCTTCACATCTCCACCCTGCTGTGTGCCCAAACAGCAGTTAATGCCGATATATATGACACTATTGTATCCAGGATAACATACTTACAGAGGACCTTTCCCGTCCTCATGTATATGCGGTTTTATATACAGCTAGAAAACTGCCAGCTTAAATGGTATGTGCCCCGGGTCTGGAGATATCGGGGGTCGTAGTTTCACGGTTCACTGTCAGAAGGGCGTTCCTGACTGTCTAGCTAGGCTGTGAGGAACGCCCTCCCTGTCAGTACTCTCCCATAGACTTGTAATGGGGAGGGCGTTCCTCACAGCTCAGCGTCACCACTGGGTGGGTAAGGAACGCCCCCTCTCTCTGTATTTGTCCATAGCCCTGTACTGTCAGAGGAGACGTTCCTTACTGCCCAGAGATGACGCTGAGCTGTGAGGAATGCCCCCCCCCCAGTACAAGACTATGGATGAAGGTCAGGGAGGGCATTCCTCACAGCCAAGCTAGACTGTCAGGAACGCCCTTCTGACGGTGATGGGCGCGCGCTGCCAACTTTTTAGTGGTATGTAAAACAGCATATAAATGAGGACGTGAAAGGTCCTCTTTAATGCCATATGTGGGTATAAACTGCTGTTTGGGCACAGCTGACACAGAAGGGATGAAGTGCTTTTGCAGAGTCGCTCTATTGCCAGTAAAGTGAAATCTACAGACACATGACCCCATTTTGAAAACTACACCACTGAAGGGATTTATCAAGTGGGGTAGCGAGCATTTTTAAACCCTTGAGTATTACATTAATTTAATTTCCAGAAATGAATGTGCAGCAGATAATGGAAAGTGAAAATTGAAATTTTTCCAGAGATATGCCATTTCAGTGTCTGATATGTTATGCCCAGCTTGTGTCAACAAAGACACACTCCAAAAACTGTTAAGCGGGTATCCCGGGCACAACAGCTTATGGAGTGTTCGTCTCTGATACAAGCTGGGCACAACATATTACACACTGAAATAATGTATATTTCCTGGAAAAATTGACATTTTCATTATCAGCTGCGTATTCATTTCTGGAAAATAAATTATAGAAACACCTGGGGGTTAAAAATGCTCACTGTAGCCCTGGATAAATTCCTTCACGGGTGTAGTTTCCAAAATGTGGTCACATGTCAGGGGATTCCACTTTACTGGCATTTCAGGAGCTCTGGAGAAGTGTCAGGGTGTTCAAAAACCAAACAGTCAATCTGTGCTCCAAAAATCAAAATAATCGCTTCTTCCCTTTTGGGCTCAGCTGAGCCCAAACAGCAGTTATACATATACATTAAGTACATTATCCTGGGTACAACAGTGTCATACATGTGGGCATAAACTGCAGCTTAGGCACACAGCAGGGCGCAGGTGTGAACTAACACTATTTAACTTTTGGAGCGCAGATTCAGATATTTGCTATCTAGACAAGTCATGTGTGCAGAGCCTCTAAGATGCCAGAAAAGTGGAATACCCTAAGGAGTGACCCCATTTTAAAAACTTCACCTCTCAAAGAATTTATCAAGTGGTGTAATGAGCATTAGTATCCCAGACGTGAATTCACAGCAGATGGTGAAGAGTAAATATGTAAGCTGTGCGGAGTGCAATGGGAACACCAAATTCCCTACTATTTCCCCAGTAACACCTATGATTAGGCTGGGGGGGGGGGGGTCACTTCTGGTTTCTTTTACCTCGTAAGCTCTAAATCTGGTTTGTACCCTGATATATGCTCGCACAGCTTATACCAGTGATGGCGAACCTTTTAGAGACAGAGTGCCCAAACTGCAACCCAAAACCCACTAAATTATCGCAAAGTGCCAACACGGCAATTTAACCTTAAATTAACCAGGATCTGTTTTATATTGACCATGCAATGTTATTACAGCCTGTAATAATATCACATGTCTGCTATAAAACAGATACTGCGTGATATAAATAGTGAAGGGCCCCCACACAGTACAACGCGCTCCACAGTGGCCCCCGGACAGTACAATGCGCTCCACAGTGGCCCCCAGACAGTATAATATGCTCCAGAATTGCCCCCACACAGTATTATATGCTCCACAGTGGCCCCACTCAGTATGATATGCTTCACAGAGGCCCCCGCACAGTATTATATGCTTCAGTGTCCCCTGCACAGTATTAAATGCTTCAGTGTACCCCATATAGTATTAAATGCTTCAGTGTCCCCCATACAGTAGTATATGTTTCACAGTAGGCCCCCATACAGTATTAGATGCTTCAGTGTCCCCCATACAGTATTAGATGCTTCAGTGTCCCCCATACAATAGTATATGCTTCACAGTAGGCCCCCACACAATAGTTTATGTTACTTACCCAGTCCCACGAAGAGCGTCCTTCTTCTGTTCGCAGGCGCTGATGAATGACGTTATTGCACCTGCGTCGGGGCAGAGGTCATACTCTGCAGTCAGTGTAAGTGACATCTTTCATCTGTATGTACATATGCACATACAGCCGAAAGAAGCGATCGCTCACTAACCGGGAACCCTGTACCGGATTCCCGGTTAGTGAGTGATCATGGCAACAGCGCGCATGCCAACTGAGAGGGCTCTGCGTGCCCTCTCTGGCACACGTGCCATAGGTTCGCCATCACGGGCTTATACATTCCTTTCCTGATGCAGCCAGTTTGTTTTAATGATTTGGCGATTTTTATCTTCACATTGTACAAGCTCTATTTTTATATTTTTCTGGTGATGCAGCCATATGAGGGCTGCTTTTTTGCAAGATGAGCATTTTGCAATGACACCATTTTTGGATGTCTATAACTTATTGAATAAAATTTTATTAACCCAGTTCTTCTGCACAGGCGGCATCTCCTGGGTCTCTTCCGACGCTCAGCTGAAGCCGCCGATCAGCAAAGGGCCTGCAATGTCACTACCTGTGAGAATGCATTTTTTAAATTTATTTTTATTTGTTTCACTGCCCCCAGCTGATTTAAACGTTAAAAGTGTTGTCCATTTTTGCCTGGACAACCCCTTTAAATGCCGGCAGTCACATGAAGTGTCCAGAGGTAGGTCATTAGAGCAGCAAGCAAAGAGACCTCCATGTTGCTCTGTACTGCGGAATTCACTTTAATAAATTGCCACATCCTAGATAACCAATGTTCATGGGTCAGCTGGTATTTTTATGTATACTATGTATTTTCCCACCTACTCACCTGATTACTGTGCGGAGTAATGCAGACCTGGCCTCATTGTGAAAAGTTATGACAACACTGGTTGATGGTAAATCGGTCCTCCAATGTTTCCTACGACATCTTAAAAAAGAAAAGAAAAGGGAAAAAAAAAATAATAAATGTATTATATTATATACATATGTAATATACAGTGGGGAAAAAAAAAGTATTTAGTCAGCCACCAATTGTGCAAGTTCTCCCACTTAAAAAGATGAGAGAGGCCTGCAATTGACATCATAGGTAAACCTCAACTATGAGAGACAAAATGAAAAAACAAATCCAGAAAATCACATTGTCTGATTTTTAAAGAATTTATTTGCAAATTATGGTGGAAAATAAGTATTTAGTTAACCTACAAACAAGCAAGATTTCTGGCTCTCTCAGACCTTAACAACTTCTTTAAGAGGCTCCTCTGTCCTCCACTCATTCCCTGTAGTAATGGCACCTGTTTGAATTTGTTATCAGTATAAAAGACACCTGTCTACAACCTCAAACAGTCACACTCCAAACTCCACTATGGTGAAGACCAAAGAGCTGTGGAAGGACACCAGAAACAAAATTGTAGACCTGCACCAGGCTGGGAAGACTGAATCTGCAATAGGCATGCAGCTTGGTGTGAAGAAATCAACTGTGGGAGCAATAATTAGAAAATGGAAGACATACCACACCACTAATAATCTCCCTCGATCAGGGGCTCCACACAAGATCTCACCCTATGGGGTCAAAATGATCACAAGAACGGTGAGAAAAAGTCCCAGAACCACACGGGGAGACCTAGTGAATGACCTGCTGAAAGCTGGGACTAATGTAACAAAGGCTTTTTTTTTTTTTTTTTTTACACCAGGAGTGCACTATATTATAGAATGTTTGCTGTTATAAGTATGCTATGAATGAATGAATGCACGAATGAATGAATGCACAACCAGTAGGGTAATCTGTAGAGATGAATGGTGAATGGAGTTTAAAGAGAGTGACCATGTACATAACCATATTTAAAATTGTAGCCGATTAAAAGTTAAACATGTCCCTGTTATCTCCATTGCAGTCTCCATAACTCCTAGGCAGTATGCCTGCTGCCTCAGGGTTATGTTTGACTCAGACCTTTCCTTCAGCCCCCATATCCAATTACTAGCACACTCATGTCATCTCCACCTCAAAAACATCTCCAGAATCTGCCCTTTCCTTTTCACAGACACATTAAAGACATTATTGTCGCCCTGATTCACTCTCGCCTTCACCACTAACTCCTTACTAATCAGTCTTACCCTTACTAAATTCTCCCCCTCTGCAATCTAATTTAAATGAAGAGGCCAGGCTTATCTATCAGTCTAGACTCTATAGCGATGACTCCAGTCTGTGTCAGTCACTACATTGGCTGCCTATTCAATACAGAATACAATATAAACTTATCACCCTTAAGGATCTCCATAATGCTGCACCAGCCTACATTTCCTCCCTCATCTCAGTCTATCGCCCAACCCGTGCTCTCCGTTCACTCAATGACCTAAAATTAACATCCTCTATTATCAGAATCTCCCACTCCTGTATCAAAGACTTCTCCCGAGTTGCACCACTTTTCTGGAATGCTCTACCCCGGACAATCAGATTAACTCCCAATTTCTATAGCTTCAAGCGCAAACTAAAGACACATCTTTTCAGACAGGTCTATCACAATTCCTAATGTAAACCCTTCCGCAGTTAGAATCCCTAAAACAAACCCTCCTCTGGTTAAGCTCCCACATTACCCCACAGAATATGATGTCGTATCGGACTGTAGCTTTATATGTCCAGGCACCATCTGCACGTAAAAGGATACTGACTGATGACAGCTCGTACAGCTTTTTTTTTTTTTTTTTTGTGTGTAATGAAATTAAACTATCACAAAAATACGTCTGGACCACTGTAAGTAATGATACTTCCTATGTCACCCCTGCTACCTCTTGTATCACCTTTTACCTCAGATTGTAAACTCGTGAGAGCAGGGCCTACAGTCCCATTGTGCGAATTGACTATTTCTATTTAATGTATCTTTTTGTCTGTACTTGAACCCTACATTTTGTAAAGTGCTGAGGAATATGTTGGTGCTATATACACTGTGTTCCAAATTAATATGCAAATAATATTTTCTCATATTTTCCAAAATTACCTATATGAATTACAGTCATTGTAATTTTCCAGTCATCAACTATTCAAGTATAATTGAAAGGTTTTTGAACAAACTGCCTATGATAACAATATATTTAAAAAAAAAAAAATAAACACTCAAAATGCATGTTCTAAATTATTATGCACAGCAGAATTTGCAACCTTTTCATTTTTATTAAGAACAAAAAAATGGTCATAGTGAAATTATAAGCATTAGCAGGTTATTACAAACTGAAATCAAACAGTTTTCAAGCCAAAACTTTATTCGAGGTGATGTTACATTTGCACATAGGACCCCTTGTTCGAAAGAAACTTCTGAACTCTCTCTTCCATTGAATTTGTCAGTTTTTGGATGGTTTCTGCTTCAATTGTTTTGCATGAGGACCGAATACCCTCCCAGAGCTGTTGCTTAGATGTGAACTGCCTCCCGCCATCATAGGCACTCCTTTTGATGATGCTCCAGAGGTTCTCAATGGGGTTGAGGTCAGAGGAGCATGGGGGGCCACACCATAAGTTTGTCCCCTTTTATGCCCATAGCAGCCAGAGATGCAGATGTGTTATTTGCAGCATGAGACGTTGCATTATCATGCATGAAAATGATCTTTCTGCGGAATGCATGGTTCTTCTTCTTGAACTATGGCAGGAAGTGCTGTTTGAGAAACTCCACATACATTATGGAGTCCATCTTTACCCCTTCAGGGATCCTAAAGGGGCCGACAATCTCTCTCCCCATGATTCCAGCCCAAAACATTACTCCTCCTCCTTGTTGGCACCGTAGCCGTGTTTGCATGGGGTGTCCATCAAAAAGCCATCCTCCACTCCATCCATCTGGACCATCGAGCGTTGCACGGCACTCATCGGTGAACAAAACAGTTTTGAAGTCAGTCTTCATGTATTGTTTGGCCCACTGGAGCAGTTTCTGCTTGTGTGCAGTGGATAGAGGAGGTCGACAGGATGGCTTACGCACAGCTGCAAACCTCTGAAGGACCCTTCATCTTGTTGTTCGGGGGACGTTGGAGGCACCAGCAGCTTCAAAAACTTGTCTGCTGCTATGACAAGGCATTTTTGAAGCTGCTCTTTTAACCTGACGTAATTGCCTGTTGGAAAGAGTCCTCAATTTTCCCTTATCAGCACGCACACGTGTGTGCTGTGAATCAGCTACATACTTCTTGATTGTGCGATGATCACGATGAAGTGTCTTGGCAATGTTGATTGTAGTCATGCCTTGACCTAAACACTCCACAATGTGTTGCTTCTCAGCAGCCGACACATCCTTTTTCTTTCCCATTTTGGCTGAAAATGCAGGCTGCTTAATAATGTGGGACAGCCTTCTTAAGTAGTCTTGCCTTTAATTGGACACACCTGCCAAACTAATTAGCACAGGTGTCTGCAATTGCTGTCAGTGATATAAAGAGCCCTGACACACATCACCATCAATGAGTTTAACCGACAAACAAAAAAATTCTTACCTTATCACTCCTAAACACTTTTTGCATAATAATTTGGAACACAGTGTAAATAAAATGTATTATTATTATTATTAATAATGATCTTTGCAAATATAAATCAAAAATTTTCTTTAAATAATCTTAGTGGTGACCATCTTGTCAATGCATACGACCATGAATGCAGAAAATTTCTATGCTCTGAAACCCAACCATGATTTCATGCATACACTGTCACCACCTAATAACCCAGCCACAATTATGAAATCAAGGCTGGGTTTCTGACTAGTGCCAGTCCACAGAACATTTCTGCATTCATGGTCATATCCATTGGCAAGACATCAAAGCACAAGACTGTCACTGCTAAGATTGTTAGAGAAAATCTTTTAAACTCAGCAAAATTGTCTACAAATCTAAAAATATGGTTATCGCCGTGGGAATGCCCCTTTAATATAAGCTGGGACTCAAGATCCAAATAATTTAAAAAAAAATAAACTACTACTACTACTACTACTACATATTCTTCTATGTATCCAACATATATATTAAACTATTACCAGACCTGTTACTATCAATACTCAAAAAGGATTTCAATTTTCAACAGTATTCCTCCAAAATTGTATTTTCGCTAAGCATTCTCTCTTTAGATGCATGCATGTCAGAAGTTAAAAATTAGACTTTTTTTTTTTTTTTAAGAATGACTCATTTAGAAACACATCTCTCAAATAAATTATAAAAAAAAAAAAGCTGGGACATGTGTAACATCACCTCTTTTTAGAACAGTCTGTAAATGTCTGGAAAGTGAGGAGACCAATTTCCGGAATTTTTGGAGAGCAGTGTGGTCTCATTCTTGTCTGATGTCAGAATCTGGCAGATTTTCTAAGACTGTCGACAACTAAAGACAACCCATTTCATAAAATGCAGAATGTTTTATATTGAGGAAAGGTCTGAACTATAGACAGTTCTGTTCATCATTCGGACCCTTCTTCTGCGAAACCATGCTGCTGTGATATATACAGGATGTGGTTTAGCATTGCCTTGCTGAAATATGTAAGGCCTTCCCTGAATGGAAGCGTATGTTCTAAAATTTCTATATACTGCTCAGCATTGATCATGCTTTTCAAGATGTATAAGCTGCCCATGACATAGGCACTAATATAACCAGATACCAGAGATGCAGCCTTCTGAAATGTGGACTGATAAGCTGGATGGTCTCTTTGTTCGAGTCGACCAATTTTGATTATTCTGACTAAGAAACAGTTTTCTATTTTGCCTCAGTCCATCAACATTAGCCCAGACAAGATGGCAGAGATTCTAGACTGTGTTGAGATATGGCCTCTCCTTTGTACAGTATGATACAACTAACTTGCATTTGTGGATTGCATGGCGAACTGTGTTCAGACAATGAATTCTGGAAGCATTCCTGAGCCCATGCAGTGATTTGCATTACCAATTCATGCCGATTTGTGTGCCACCTGAGGGCCTATAGATCACGAGCATCCAGTATTGACCGTTGGCTTTGTCCCAAGTGCACATGGATTTCTCCAGATTCTCTGAATCATTTGGTATTATGTACTGTAGATGGTCAGCTTTTCAAAGGCTTTGCAATTTTACACTGAGAAACATTTTTCCCTGAAAATGTTTCACAAATTTTAGATGCCGTTTTTCTAACATGCTCTTTTTATACAAAGTAAATTTTTTTTTTTTTTTTTTTTTTTTTTTTTTTATTAGTACCACTTTCCCAACCTTTAGTTAACATCATCCCAACTTTGAGATGTGTTGCTGCTATCAATTTCTGAATGATTTTTCATTTCTGACTTTCAATTTATATTGTGAATAAAACATGGGTATAAGATTTCCAATCATTGTATTCTTGTTTTCTTTACATTTTACACAGCATCCCAACTTCTTTGGAATCAGATATAGATGCCACTGTACTTTGTGTCAGCGCAGATTTTGGTCACATTTATGAAAGCTAGGAAATTTGTCAAATATTTGAATATATGCAAATTTCAAAGTTTAAAATGATCTGCCATATGTTGGTAGCATTTTTAAAATGTTTACATTTTTTTTTGGATGTGAGAAGGCTTACAACCCAAATGGCAATTTTCCAAATTTTAGGAAAATTTCTGAAACCAATTTTTAATTTTCCAGGGATAAATTTAGTTCTAAAAGTGCTTTTACACTAAACCTTGAAAACCAAGAATGATAAAAATATGCATGATATAGTTCAGCTCTAGTTATGTCTGCAGGATTCATTGCTAAACTGCAGCTGTGAACAGTTTAGCAGAAATCTTACAGACCTAGATTGGGCAGGCAGGGTTTCCTGCCTCTGTGCAGTGCAATTACCAACTGGAGACTGGGTGTCATTCAGTCTAATGCTGTAATGTAGTTCCATTGAGTGTAATGAGACACTACAGCTCCAGAGGATAAACACCACCAGGGAGAGGGGAGGATTGTGGTGGTTTGTGGTTTTCATCTACTTTGTGCAAATCACACAGCTTTCCCATATTCCTGAAAAGCAAAACTAGCTAGCTTAGAAAGAGGCTTATATAGGTATTCTGTGATTCAGCAGCAGTCTGTATTACAGCACTGACTCATATGTACCCAGCTTTCTTGGGACCCTAAAAGATACTTCTCACAAGTTAGGTGTGAAGGATCTCGCCTTGCCAAGCCGCTTGGCACACCAGCGACCAACCTTCTTTACCTCCCACTCACACACCCTGAGCGGACTGGGTCATATGATAATACGAAATGAGCTTTTTAAATTTTATATACTTATATGATATATCTTCTGGTGTGCATATGCGATCTACAATATATAGGAAGAACTAAGCAGACCCTTATAACAGATAAATAAGCACAAATAGTATATTTCAATAGAATACCTGAAACACAGTGTGTCCAAACATCTGACTACTCTGCATAATAGGAATTTTATGGACATCAAAGTGATGCCACTGGAACAGATTCCAGTAAGCATGCCCAACTGTTTTCAAAGACTGAGGACCAGAGAGTCGTATTTAATATATAAATGCCAACGTCTAATGCCAAATATTAGAAAAACAGAAAATGGCCGGCACTAAACGTGTTTTTTCAGCTGGATCATGTGGTACGCAGCCAAACAAACATTGAAGTGCTCTGCTTCAATGCCTTCATAGACAGTTCAAAGTTCACACTGTAAAGAGTAAAAATAAAAATGGCACTCATGATTAGTCATCACATCTCCAGGGTTTATTTTAAGCTCATAGAAGGTTAAAAGGAATACAGAGGTATGCCAGAAAAAAAAACAAAACCAAAAAAAAAAAAAAACTTGGTCTTCCACGTTTATTCCAGCTCAAGTTTGTATACAAACTAGCATGGCCATCTCCCATAAACCATTGCGCATTCGTGCTTTATGACACCATTATGTCGATGGGGTGTGGCCACACCTGTATAACCATGGGGACACATCAGCCAGCTGACCACTCCCTTCCCCTCTTGCAGGTGATCGTCTCCACGAGAATAAAATGCACATATACAACAACATATTCATTCTACTGTATATTTTACTTCTATATTACTACAAAAATGCACTTTGATCATTGAGTCCTAGTGTTCCCAGAGCATTAGTTTCCATAATCCACTTAACCTAACTTCTTAATAGTTCATTATTTCTATTACCACCTTGTTTTAAGGGATTAATCTTTTCTAGTAAAAAAAAACCAAAAAAAAACCCGTAAGACATTACTATTTCTCACTCCTATGGACTTAAAGTGCTCTCTTACTCGAAGCAGCACAACATTTCCTTCCTTATATAAAATCATTCACAGGGACAGATCATAGCATATACTACTACAGTTTAACCCCTTCATACCACAGCCAATTTTTGTTTTTGCATTTCCATTTTTCCTTCCCTCCATTCCAAGAGCCATAACTTTTTCATTTTTCAGTTCAGAGTGTCATATAATGGCTTATTGTTTGCGGGACAAATTGTACTTTGTAATGGCACCCTTCAATATCCTGTACAATGTACTGGGAAGCTGGAAAAAAATTCTGAATGAGAAGCAATCGGGGGGGGGGGGGGGACAAAAAAACGCATTTACGCCAATTTCTTATGGGTTTAATTTTTACGGCATTCACTATATGGTAAAATGACCAGTTTCCAGTAATCTGCGGGTCAGTACGATCACAGTGATATCAAATGTATATAGTATTTGTAATGTTTTTATACCTTTTATAAAATTAAAAACTTTGCAAAATACAAAAAAATTTTGTGTTGCCATATTGTGAGACCTGTAACTTTTTTATATTTACAAGTGCATCTTAATAAATTAGAATATCAAAAAGTTTTGTTTTTTTTAATTCAATTGAAAAAGTGAAACACATTATATTGAGTCATTACAAACAGAGTGAACTTTTTCAAGTGTTTATTTATGTTAATGTTGATGATTATGGCTTACAGCCAAGGAAAACCCAAAACTAATCTCAGAAAATTAGAATAATTAACCCAAAACAGCTGCAAAGGCTTCCTAAGCATTTAAAAAGGTCCCTTAGTCTGGTTCAGTAGGCGACACAATCATGGAGAAGACTGCTGACTTGACAGAAGGCAGTCACTGACACACTCCATAAGGAGGGTAAGCCACAAAAGGTCATTGCTAAAGAAGCTGGCTGTTCACAGAGTGCTGTATCAAAGCATATTAATGCAAAGTTGAGTGGAAGGAAAAAGTGTGGTAGAAAAAGGTGCACAAGCAACCGAGATAACCGCAGCCTTGATAGGATTGCTAAGAAAAGGCCATTCAAAAATTTGGGAGAGATTCACAAGGCATGGACTGCTGCTAGAGTTAATGCTTCAAGAGCCACCACACACAGACGTATCCAGGACATGGGCTACAAGTGTCGCATTCCATGTGTCAAGCCACTCATGACTAATAGACAACGCCAGAAGCGTCTTACCTGGGCCAAGGAGAGAAAGAACTGGACTGTTGCTCAGTGGTCAAAGGTGTTGTTTTCAGATGAAAGCAAATTTTGAATTTAATTTGGAAATCAAGGTCCCAGAGTCTGGAGGAAAAGTGGAGAGGCACACAATCCAAGCTGCTTGAGGTCTAGTGTGAAATTTCCACAATCAGTAATGGTTTGAGGAGCCATGTCATCTGCTGGTGTCCACTGTGTTTAATCAAGACCAAAATCAACGCAGCCGTCTACCAAGAAATTGTAGAGCACTTCATGCTTCCCTCTGCCAACAAGCTTTTTGGAGATGGAATTCTCATTTTCCAACAGGACTTGGCACCTGTCCACACTGCCAAAAGTACCAATACCTGGTTTAATAACCACAGTATCACTGTGCTTGATTGGCCAGCAAACTCGCCTGACCTTAACCCCATAGAGAATCTAAGGGGTATTATCAAGAGGAAGAATAGAGACACCAGACCCAACAATGCAGACGAGCTGAAGGCTGGTATCAAAGCAACCTGAGCTTCCATAACACCTCTGCAGTGCCACAGGCTGATCGCCTCCATGCCACGCCGCGTTGATGCAGTCATTCATGCAAAAGGAGCCCCGACCAAGTATTGAGTGCATTTACTGTACATACTTTTCATTTGGCCAACATTTGTGTGTTAAATAATTTTTTTACAGTTGGTCTTATATAATCTAATTTTCTGAGATAATGACTTTTGGGTTTTTCTTGGCTGTAAGCCATAATCATCAACATTAACAAATAAACACTTGAAAAAGTTCACTCTGTTCGTAATGACTCAATATAATATATGTGTTTGACTTTTTCAATTAAATTACTGAAAGAAAAAAAAAAAAAAAACTTTGATATTCTAATTTCTTGAGATGCACTTGTATGTGTATGGAGCTGGGTAAGGTGTCTTTTTATGCAGGAAAAAAATGGCATTTTTAGTGATACCATTTTGGGGGGTCTGATGGTTTGATCACTTTTTATTCCATTTTTTTATAGGAGGCAAAAAGTTGAAAAAAACAGCCATTTGCCCATTTTGATTTTTTTTCCCCGCTACGTCGTTCACCGTATGGGAGAAATATTTTAATAGTTCGGACATTTTGGAGCACGGCGATACCTAATGCGTTTGTTTACTTTTGTTTATTTTTATATGTGATCTAGGGAAAGGTGGGGTGATTTGAGCTTTTATATTTTTTGTGTTTTTTTTTTTTTTATATATACACTAAAAAAACTTTTTTTTCCTCTTTTACTTTTATGATCAGACCTCTTAGGAACCTTGAACCCTAATGTATTGCAGTGTATAGCGAAATTCATTCCCTTCTATTACATGATGCCTTCAATAGGCTCCCGACTGTCATAACAACCAATCACCACCCTCCGATGACGTTCAGGGGGACGGGAATTGGTGAAAGATGGCAGCACCCGTGGCAGCTGCGCTATTTAGATGCCGCGGTTACGTTTGACCATGGCATTAAAGTGTTAACAGCTGTGATCGGTGTCGGCACTGATTGCAGCTGTTAGAAGCTGGTGCCAGTTGTGTTATACAGCCGGCACCCGCCATGTATGGAAAGAGCTCAGCTCCTGAGCTCTCTCCTTAAAACTCTTCAACACCCAATCACGTACATGTACGTGATTTTGTGTGAAGGGGTTAAAAACTATCGCGTAGTCAATGTCTTGTCCCCTAATTGACAAAATTTATTCTCTAGATTGGCAAAGCAGAAGTGGCAGCTTCCACATTTAAAATGACCTTTTTGGGTATTTTTGTTGAGCCAAATATCTCTTTCTTTTGTTAACTGGGTTTTTTTTTTCCAATTCAAAGTTTATTGATTTTCAAAAAGACATAAAATACAGAATACAGAAAATACGGTGAAAACATAACTGCAACGACACCAGTAACATTCTATACTGTTAATAGCTGGGAGATCCTCGAGTAGAGGCTTGTTAACTGAGTTTAACCAAAACACCCTTTCATGGACTTACTTGGCTATACATGGCTGGCGTTTTGCTACCTCATTTAATACAGTGTCATGTCCCAGGACTTGGTTTAATTCACTGACATGTATCTGTGATACTGTTTGTCTTTGTAGTTTGTCCCTTTTCTCTCTCTGTATCCTTAGCTGTGATGCTGTAGCTCCTCCTCTCTCTCTCTCAGTTTAGTTTCACTTCTTTGTAAGCAACATGTCTGCTCAGCTCCTGGTATTTCATCATTTTTCACCTACTGCTGTATGAGGTTCTACAAGATTTACCTGGATTAAAGCATCTGGAATCTTATCTACACCTCCTCAGTTGAGTTGAACACTATCTGATAAATATCTTGGTGTAAATTGCTGGTTAGCATAGAGACTACAGGACACTCTCACAACCTCACACTTGCAGCCAAGCTATTGAGTCAGAACATACAGGGTCTCTTTCAATCTTGTACCAATTCCCTCTAATTACACTTTTTATTTTTTCTGCCATCGCATTGTACTTAAATTAAAAAATAAAGCGCTTATCACTATCCTTTCTTTGTTTGACCCTTCAAGTGTTTTTTGATTCTTCTTTGTTTACCTTATCCAAGGCTTTATCTAACACTTTTTTTGGGATAACCCCTATTAAGGAACCATGTTTTCATCTTCTTAGCCTGAAAACAGAAGACCTAAATCATTATTAATTCTTTTGAGCCTCAAGAATTGACTATAGTGGATCGACGTTTTGATGTGGCGCGGATGATTACTTTGCTTCTTCTTGACCTATTTTACTTGTAAAGAACATGTTCATATCATTTAGGTGCCTAACAAATCCTTCAAACATTTTGGGGGTCCCTTCCCAAATAATAAAGATGTCATCAACATACCTTAAATATGTTTTGATGTTACTAATATACGGATTATGTACATTGAAAACTTATCTTTCTTCCAAATATAAATTAGTGTATATACAGGAGACCGGAGTGCCCATGGCCGTTCCAGTCCTCTGTACATACCAGGGATCCTGAAATAAAAAAGCATTATTATTTAGCACTAAAAAAGTGCCTCACAAACAAAATTAATAAAGTCAGTACCCCTCTCTGTTTTGCCTAGAACATGGCGGATAGCTTCTACTCCACTTTCATGTGGTATACAAGTGTAAAGACTCTACACCAATTGATGCTAAGAGATAGTTTTTCTTTCACTCAGAATTACGTGGGGTTATGGGGAAAAGCATTTCTGTCATGTTCTTAAATAACATACCTTTTTCAATGCTATTCCTGAGAAAGGTCTGAAGTGCACCTCGAATCTTTTTAGTAGTATCTCCTTTTAGTTATTTATACGTCCCTATGTCACCAAGTTGCCTCCCCTATGTAATACTCCTTCTCCATTACAACTATGTTGCCCCCTTTGTCTGCTTTCTTAATTATAGTATCCTTGGTTTTCAACAATTGTAGAGCCTTTTCTTCTCCCTTTATTAAATTAGAGGGAACCGTGGGGTATTGTGAGGTTCTCATTTCTTTCATTACCTCTGTGATGAAGAGGTCTAAACAGTTGCTAGGCTGTAAAGGAGGTGAAAAATTTGATTTAACCCCTTCTTGTAAAGAATCATGTAGAGTTTCCATATCAACAATATTACAGTCTGACTAAATCAGAAATACATTGCCTTTCCTGGTCACTTCCTGAAAAAGTGTGTCTGGGATAAAATTATATTTCTACACTAAGTTAAACACACTCCCCCAGCTCCTCTTCTTGACGTCTTTCTGGCCGCCCACGCCTGCGCAATAGACCCGGAGTGTCGGCTACAGCGCATGCCGGCACCCCGGCTCTATTGTGCAGGCGCCGACAGATGTCAAGAAGAGGAGGAGCCGGCCCCACAAAAGGAAGTGATGTCTCATGCACAGAAGATTCAGACAGGAAGACAGGTAAGTATGATGAAGTGGGGGGGGGGGGGGTGTTAATATAGGTGACTTTCTTTTTCCAGAAGTGGGGAAACGGAACGTCACAATGGTCCTGTTTTAACTGGTATTTCACCTTCCTTCATATTTCTTGGCTCTTGCTTATTCGATCAAAGAATTTAAAGAGATTCATCTTCCAAACTGCCTTATATAAATTAATTTCAAACTGTGTTAAGTGAAAGAACAAATTTTTATCAGTTAGGGGATAAGACATGGGCAATTACACAGTTTTTAAACTGTATAGCACAGTTCGTAATATATGCTATAGTCTGTCCCTGTGGACGATTTTATATAGGGAATATATAAGCAATATGTTGCTTATACAGTGCCTTGCGAAAGTATTCGGCCCCCCTGAACTTTTCAACCTTTTGCCACATTTCAGGCTTCAAACATAAAGATATAAAATTTAAATTTTTTGGTGAAGATCAACAACAAGTGGGACACAATTGTGAAGTGGAACGAAATTTATTGGTTCTTTTAAACTTTTGTAAAAAATAAAAAAAACTGAAAAGTAGGGCGTGCAATATTATTCGGCCCCTTTACTTTCAGTGCAGCAAACTCATTCCAGAAGTTCAGTGAGGAGCTCTGAATGATCCAATGTTGTCCTAAATGACTGATGATGATAAATATAATCCACCTGTGTGTAATCAAGTCTCCGTACAAAATGCACCTGCTCTGTGATAGTCTCAGGATTCTGTTTAAAGCGCAGAGAGCATCATGAAGACCAAGGAACACACCAGGCAGGTCCATGATACTGTCGTGGAGAAGTTTAAAGCCGGATTTGGATACAAAAAGATTTCCCAAACTTTAAACATCCCAAGGAGCACTGTGCAAGCGATCATATTGAAATGGAAGGAGTATCAGACCACTGCAAATCTACCAAGACCTGGCCGTCCCTCTAAACTTTCATCTCAAACAAGGAGAAGACTGATCAGAGATGCAGCCAAGAGGCCCATGATCACTCTGGATGAACTGCAGAGATCTACAGCTGAAGTGGGAGAGTCTGTCCATAGGACAACAATCAGTCGTACACTGCACAAATCCGGCCTTTATGGAAGAGTGGCAAGAAGAAAGCCATTTCTCAAAGATATCCATAAAAAGTCTTGTTTAAAGTTTGCTACAAGCCACCTGGGAAACACACCAAACATGTGGAAGTTGGTGCTCTGGTCAGACGAAACCAAAATGGAACTTTTTGGCCACAATGCGAAACGATAGGTTTGGCGTAAAAGCAACACAACTCATCACCCTGAACACACCATCCCCACTGTCAAACATGGTGGTGGCAGAATCATGGTTTGGGCCTGCTTTTCTTCAGCAGGGACAGTGAAGATGGTTAAAATTGATGGGAAGATGGATGGAGCCAAATACAGGACCATTCTGGAAGAAAACCTGTTGGAGTCTGCAAAAGACCTGAGACTGGGACGGAGATTTATCTTCCAACAAGACAATGATCCCAAACATAAAGCAAAATCTACAATGGAATGGTTCACAAATACACGTATCCAGGTGTTAGAATGGCCAAGTCAAAGTCCAGACCTGAATCCAATCGAGAATCTGTGGAAAGAGCTGAAAACTGCTGTTCACAAACGCTCTCCATCCAACCTCACTGAGCTCAAGCTGTTTTCCAAGGAAGAATTGGCAAGAATTTCAGTCTCTCAATGTGCAAAACTGATAGAGACATACACCAAGTGACTTGTAGCTGTAATCGCAGCAAAAGGAGGCGCTACAAAGTATTAACTTAAGGGGGCCGAATAATTTGGCACGCCCCACTTTTCAGTTTTTTATTTTTTAACAAAAGTTTAAAATATCCAATAAGTTTCATTCCACTTCGCGATTGTGTCCCACTTGTTGATTCTTCACCAAAAAATTAAAAATGTTACATCCTTAAGTTTGAAGCCTGAAATGTGGCAAAAGGTTGAAAAGTTCAAGGGGGCCGAATACTTTCGCAAGGCACTGTATATTTGAGTAAGTGCACTTTAACCCTTCCCGCTGGTGACATTTTTGACCCCCTCAGGATACCCCCTCAGCCACCAGCCTCTCCATGTGCAGAGGCGCAGCAAACCAACTATCCTCTACCACCATGGATCACTCAGAGCAGAAACCCCTACCCACTGGGCAAGACGACTTCCACCCCCCCTATAGGCACCCCAGAAGGCTGGAATCGGAACACACCTCAGAGGGAGTTTGTAAGGATCAGACATCTTCCAGTCGCTCCCTTATGGAAGGCTTACATTGTTTATTTTAGAGGGTGACCTTTATTTGAGGGGTATTTTTGAAATATGGGCATGTCCACAGAAGACTGAGTGTAAATACTTGATGCATTAAAACTGGTCTGTCTCCTACTCCCATGTATGCTTGAGCTATGTTTTTAACATTTTGAAGTCACAGATTTTGATATGGTATCTTATTACTGTTGATTAATAAATATTAACGTATTTTAATATACCTATCTATCTAAGGATAGTGACACATCCTATATTTTCTAAGTGGATTTTCAGATTAAAAACAATGAGTTCCCTAGGTCTTAGCCACTTCCGGACCGCCCATTGGGTTTTTACGTCCGGATAGTGGCTTCCTTGTTCTGCAAGGACGTATCGGTACGTCCTTGCTGTTTTCAGCAGCTGTACGAAATCGTGCAGCCGGCTGTAACTACAGCCGGAGCTCCTATTACCGTCCCTGCCTTCCCGATCGCTGTGTACACAGCTATGGGTGCCACCATGATGCGGCTCCCCTCTGACCCGGTGGTCACGTGATCTGCCAGGATCAGAGGCAGAGGCAGCACATACAAAAAACCCGAAAAGGAATCTGGTCCTGAACCACAAATTGGCCCGGTACTGAAGTGGTTAAAGAAAATCTTTAAAGCATTAACAGATTTCATTTTTCTGCAACTTACTGGTCGTGTCTTGTATCAGGAACATTTCTGTCCATACGTAATTTGTCACTTTCCACTTGATTGAATTTGTTCCGTGCATAAGCATCTTGACCTGGTCGAACTGCAGTAACTCCAACATATCCTTCTTGATCAAAATCTTGCCACCGAACCTTACCTGATCGAACAAAATAAATATTAATGCTTTAAGGATGCAGGGTAGTTTGTACGTTAAAGGCTTGAGGACTTTTTTCATGTTTACCTTCTCCGCCTTCCAAAATTCATGACTTTTACATTTTTCTGTCGACATAGCTAAGGGAGGGCTTATTCTTTTCATGACGAGTTGTACTTTTATTTGGCATAATTTTGGAGTACATATGTTTTGATTAGCCTTTATTTACATTATAGCTTTTTGGTATGTATGACATTATGGGGGGAAGCGAAGTGACCAAAATATGTTAACTTGCACACTAGTATTGCAGTAAATATATATACTGCTCAGCCTCCTGACTGCCATTGCAACCCCTCAGACATCGCAATCGCATCACAGAGGGTCTGAGGGATGGTGGGCAATATCTTGCCCCTAAACCCCCCAGATGCCGTGATAGCTATTGATCACGGCATCCGAGAGAATAAGCCAACGGAGTCTGCGTGTTTACCGACTGACCATAGACAAGTATATTGCTTAGCACAACGTAATAGTACGCTGCAGAGGGAAAAGGTGTTAAATATCACAATATTGTACTATAAACTATATATCACTTCTGGTGTCTTTTCACTCGAAAGCTCTAAATCTGGGGTGTACCCTCATGTATGCTTGCAGAACTTATACATTCCCTTCCTGCTGCAGCCACATTTATCCTAAAAATTTGACAATTCGTGGATTTTTTTTTATGTCAAGTTGTATAAGTTACCTTACATTTTTTGCCCTTTACCATACAACGCAAGTAACAAGTTACCTTTACTCTATGGATACGAGTATGGCTTTTTTTTTTTTTTTTTATGAGTTACTAATTTTGAAAGATAAAAATCTATTTGGGGGAAAAAAAAAAAAATCTATAATCTTTACTTCTAGCGTTTTATTTTTCTTTTACGACGTGCACTGTGCAGGTTAACTAATAGTTGAGTTTTGTAGAACAGTTTATTAAAGACACTACCAAATGTTAATACATTTGGACAATACCAAAATGTGCTGTTTTATTCTATGTTTTGTATTTTTACACGCACACTATAAACAGGGAATTGGAACGGTTTGGTCACACAGGCTGAGACTAAGTGGATTTTCAGATTAAAAACAATGAGTCCCCTAGGTCTTAGCCACTTCCGGACCGCCCATTGGGTTTTTACATCCGGATAGTGGCTTCCTTGTTCTGCAAGGACATACCGGTACGTTCTTGCAATTTTCAGCAGCTGCACGAAACGGGGAGCTGGCTGTAACTACAGCCAGAGCTCCCCTAGAGAAGACAGGGAAGGTTTATTAGCGTCCCTGCCTTCCCAATCAGTGTGTAGACAGCTATGGGCGCCGTCATAATGTGTCTCCTCTCTGATTCGGCGGTCACGTGATCTGCCGGGATCAGAGGCTGTTAGCGCTGCTGGGTCCTACAGGACCCAGATCAGCTCTATAGTTATGGGCAGGAGGCTGTATTCCTCCTGCAACTGGGGCTAAATGTACAAACCAGTGTTACAGGGGAAAACCGCCTCCCCCACAAAAAAAAACAAACAAACCCACACACACACAACACTGATCAGATGTCCCCAAAGGTCTATTATGACCTTATGGGGACACAATGTAAAAAAATAAATAAATAAAACGAATAGAAAAGTAAAAAATAAAATACATCAATAAAACGCCTGTATTACAGGTTCTAGCCCCACCCCCGACAACACCCTACAAAATAAAATATTTTAAAAAGTTTTTTAGTAAAACTTTGGGCTATAAAAAAAAAAAAAAAAAAAAGTGAAAAAGACATGTTTTCCCTCTTTTGTTTACATTTTTCGGGATATAAAATTAAAAAAAACAAAAATGAAAAATGAAGTGGTTAATGAAAAAATTTAATTTCATTTACTTAATATTTTGTTCTTCATTTAGAGGACAGTTTACATTATCTTTTATTATATTAATTGTGCGGTATCTTGTTGACAACTTTCATTTATTTTGGAATCCACCTTAATACTCCTTACCTACATTTTTGGGCTAAGTTCACAATGCCCCGTTTTGTCTTGTTGGCTGCTTCCTTATCGCATGGTGATTCTAGTTATGATCACCTGCATACAACTGTTTTTTTCGGACCACATTCAGATTCATTTATGGTCTTAATCTCTGAGCTGGTGATTGCTTTGGTCATATACTGACGGAGCGGGGTCTGTTTCTATGTTCGGGGATATACTTACCTTCATCCTGATTCTCCAATGTAGATGTACCTAGTGCGCCTGCGCCTACCTGTTGGCTCCTGCACTGGGCATTGTTCTTCCATATTACGAGATTGCACATGCGTGGACAGGGACGGTGCACACATATGTATCTCAATAAGTCTTTTAATCCCAGGTGGGTTTGTACTCAGTGTGGGGACTCCACACTTCACATGCATCATCTGTCACTCCAGGATGCATACTTATCTAGCGTGAAGCTATTATCTACTTTCCACTCTTATTGTGCCTTCTTTTGACTCTGCTTCCCTTAAACTTTGTGAGTCTTGAGACTGATTGGTGCATGTTTTGTCCCTGCATCTTAGTGCTTTATGCTATGTTTTGCATCAAGGGAGGGTCATTCAGGGTCACATATAGTCAGGATCACAGGCTAACTAGGACAGTGCCTCCGAGCTAGGCCTCAAGGCTTGGTTAGCCCCATATAGGACTTGTTTAGGGACAGTTTATCCCTTTCTGTTTTTCTGCTGACGACCTTTATGACCTCTTCCTCTCTTTGTACACTTTTGACCACTGGCTGCTCATCTCCTAATACAGTGTCGTGAAAGTAATTGTTCATCTGTAGCTGTTCCACGGTAACATATGCTTTACTAACACAATTAAAAGTTAAGTTTTATTCTGATTTTCATTTGAAAAAAATAAATAAAAAAAATTTATATCTATCTTCTGATTGCTGGTTCAGTATTATACACTCCAATACAGAAGTATTGGAGTGTATAACGGCTGTCAGCCTATAGCCTGACATGCCTGAGTAATCGATCCTGCAACAGAATCAGAAGATACAATGAGCATATCACAGACCTGGGGCCACAAAAAAGGCCTCAGGCTGCCGAAGTAACACAACCAACCCCCCCCACCACCACCACCCATTCCGGCGTGGAATATTTTACATGTTCAAATGTAAAACTAACAACAGAGCATACTGCTTTGTGAGAACCAAAGTATTGGGCAATTGAGAATTTGTTGATAAAGAATCATTTTCAACATAGGAGTACCTGGTGGTAGTGTTTCCAAATTTTGAGATTTCTCTTCTTCACTGAAACTGTGAGGGTCTCTTTTCTTGACTGCACCAATTTCATTCCAGTCCTCCTGAAAGAGAGAAAAATTAAAAAGGTAAAGCCACTATGTTGCTTCTTCATCCTGGTAGTAACCCTTAGGTCAGATTCATATCTGCATTGTGGAATCAATTTATTATTTTTAACACATTGTAGTAAAAGATAGAGGGTACAAATAGAAAATAATCTATCTGAATCAGTCTGTCCATCCTTGATTTGTAGTATTTTTTTGATGGATCAGAAACAGATAATACAAAACAAATGTGGAAACAGCCTTAAAAGAGTTCTGCATTTTTGTCCTGCTCCACATTCAACCTGAGCTGTATACACAGAGTTCAATGAGCGAGGTGTACCAAGCTGTGAGAGCCGCCATGATGCGGCTCCCCTTCGAGATAGTCGGTCATATGACCTAAAGGACCCAGATCAACTTGCTTGTGTTTCTCATGAGGCTGCATTCTTCCTGTAACTGGGGCTAATGTAATGGCCCCAGTTACAGACCTGGAGCCAAGTGAACTCTGATCGCGTGTATCGCTTTCTTATATTGCCCCCTGAAGGGCCCAGGAGCAGGTCCCCCATCGGTTCTGTACCTTTTCCGTCCTGTTCCTATGACAGCCGAGAACCTTATGACTGCAGGTTCAAACCCCTTAGGGGGGGCTAATATAAAAATATTTTTCCCACACAGCTAATGCCGTAGTGGGGGGAAAAAAAGAAAACAAAATCACAAAAAAACAAAAACGCGAGCCAAATCGCTTTAATAAAGCGACCAAAACAGACATTCCCCAAAACGGTGTTAATAAAATGTACATCTGTTGCCGCAAAAAAAATATGACTTATGCAGCCCTGTACAAAGAAATATAAAAAAAAGTTGCAGGGTATCATAGCAAGATTTTTCTTTTTAGTAAAAAATAAATAAATAAATAAATAAATAATGTATATATGATATATATATTATATACATACAGTACAGACCAAAAGTTTGGACACACCTTCTCATTCCAAGAGTTTTCTGTATTTTCATGACTATAAAAATTGTAGATTCACACTGAAGGCATCAAAACTATGAATTAACACATGTGGAATTATATACTTAACAAAAAAGTGTGAAACAACTGAAAATATGTCTTATATTCTAGGTTCTTCAAAGTAGCCACCTTTTGCTTTGATTACTGCTTTGCACACTCTTGGCATTCTCTTGATGAGCTTCAAGAGGTAGTCACCTGAAATGGTTTTCACTTCACAGGTGTGACCTGTCAGGTTTAATAAGTGGGATTTCTTGCCTTATAAATGGGGTTGGGACCATCAGTTGTGTTGTTCAGAAGTCAGGTGGAATACACAGCTGATAGTCCTACTGAATGGAGTGTTAGAATTTGTATTATGGCAAGAAAAAAGCAGCTAAGTAAAGAAAAACGAGTGGCCATCATTACTTTAAGAAATGAAGGTCAGTCAGTCCGAAAAATTGGGAAAACTTTGAAAGTGTCCCCAAGTGCAGTGGCCAAAACCATCAAGTGCTACAAAGAAACTTGCTCACATGAGGACCGTCCCAGGAAAGGAAGACCGAGAGTCACCTCTGCTGTGGAGGATAAGTTCATCCGAGTCACCAGCTTCAGAAATCGCAGGTTAACATCAGCTCAAATTAGAGACCAGGTCAATGCCACACAGAGTTCTAGCAGAAGACACATCTCTACAACAACTGTTAAGAGGAGACTGTGTGCAGCAGGCCTTCATGGTAAAATAGCTGCTAGGAAACCACTGCTAAGGACAGGCAACAAGAAGAAGAGACTTGTTTGGGCTAAAGAACACAAGGAATGGACATTAGACCTGTGGAAATCTGTGCTTTGGTCTGATGAGTCCAAATTTGAGATCTTTGGTTCCAACCAGTGTGTCTTTGTGCAACACCTAAAAGGTGAACGAATGGACTCTACATGCCTGGTTCCCACCGTGAAGCATGGAGGAGGAGGTGTGATGGTGTGGGGGTGCTTTGCTGGTGACACTGTTGGGGATTTATTCAAAATTGAAGGAATACTGAACCAGCATGGTTACCACAGCATCTTGCAGCGGCATGCTATTCCATCCGGTTTGCGTTTAGTTGGACCATCATTTATTTTTCAACAGGACATTGACCCCAAACACACCTCCAGACTGTGTAAGGGCTATTTGACCAAGAAGGAGAGTGATGGGGTGCTACGCCAGATGACCTGGCCTCCACAGTCACCAGACCTGAACCCAATCGAGATGGTTTGGGGTGAGCTGGACCGCAGAGTGAAGGCAAAAGGGCCAACAAGTGCTAAGCATCTCTGGGAACTCCTTCAAGACTGTTGGAAGACCATTTCAGGTGACTACCTCTTGAAGCTCATCAAGAGAATGCCAATAGTGTGCAAAGCAGTAATCAAAGCAAAAGGTGGCTGCTTTGAAGAACCTAGAATATAAGACATATTTTCAGTTGTTTCACACTTTTTTGTTAAGTATATAATTCCACATGTGTTAATTCATAGTTTTGATGCCTTCAGTGTGAATCTACAATTTTTATAGTCATGAAAATACAGAAAACTCTTGGAATGAGAAGGTGTGTCCAAACTTTTGATCTGTACTGTATATACACACATTTTTTTCATTATGGACCTTACAGATTTTCTACGTCATTGCAATAATAATAATAATAGTCCTTTAATAGTCCCACAATGGGGAAATTCAGTGTGTTACAGCAGCAAAGATAAGATAAGCAGATACAAATACAAATACAACATGTACAGGAATGTTCCAAGGTGAGAGGCATTACATTAATAGCAGACAGACAGATAGGAAGTAGCAGAGGAGGGGGGGGGGGGGAATATATCAGGCAGAGAGATATTTCAGTTCTCTGTATGTAATGATCTCCGCTTAGGTCGGTGTTGGTTGTACAGCCTAACCGCGGTGGGGAGGAAAGACTTCCGATAGCGCTCCTTCTCACACCTAGGGTGGAGCAGTCGGTCACTGACAGTACTGCCCAGCGCGATCACAGTCTCATGCATGGGATGGGAGTTATTCTCCCGCATGGAGCTCACCACGGACAGTATCCTTCTGTCACCCACCACCTGCACTGGGTCCAGTGGGCTCCCCAGGACAGAGCTGGCCCTTCTAATCAGCTTGTCAAGTTTATTTCTGTCCCTGGTTGATATACTGCTCCCCCAGCAGGCCACTCCAAAGAAGATGGCTGATGCCACTACCGAGTTGAAGAAAGTTCTAAGAAGTGCCCCCCGGATTCCAAAGGCTCTCAGCTTCCTAAGCAGGTAGAGCCTGCTGTGGCCCTTCCTGTACAGGGCCTCCATATGATCTGCCCAGTCCAGCTTATTATTAAGGAGCAGACCCAGGTACTTATAGGTGTTCACAATCTCGATGCCCGTCCCCAGGATGTCCACTGGTTTTGGAGGGCATCTGCCTTTACGGAAGTCCACCACCATCTCCTTGGTCTTCCCCGCGTTAATCTTCAGGTGGTTCTGGTGGCACCAGTCCACAAAAAACCGGTTCAGTTCTCTGTACTCCTTGTCATCATCGTCTGTGATGAGGCCTACTATTGCAGAGTCGTCAGAATACTTCTGTAGGTAGCAGCTGGATGAGTTGCACCTAAAATCAGCAGTGTACAGTGTGAAGAGGAAAGGGGCGAGAACCGTACCCTGAGGTGCCCCCCGTATTACAGATCACGGTACCTGACACACAGTCTTGGGCTCTCACGTATTGAGGTCGATTTGTGAGGTAGTCTAGGATCCAGTTGGAGAGGTGGTGGTCCACTCCAGCAAGGCCCAGCTTGTCTCTCAGTAACCTGGGCTGTATGGTGTTAAAAGCACTGGAGAAATCAAAGAACATTATTCTCACCGTGTTCCCTGGTTTTTCCAGGTGAGACAGAGCCCTGTGCAGAAGGTGGATGATGGCATCATCTACCCCAATGCCCGGTCGATAAGCAAACTGGAGAGGGTCCATAGCGGGGCTCACTAGAGGGCGGAGATGTGTGAGAACCAATCTCTCTAAGATCTTCATCAAGTGGGATGTCAGTGCTACAGGTCTGTAGTCGTTGAGGTCCATAGGGTGAGGTTTCTTTGGAACTGGTACCACACAAGAAGATTTCCATAATTCAGGGACTATTTCCTGCCTCAGGCTCATATTATACATATATGTAATTATACCACACAGCTGGTCCCCACAAGTCTTAATTAGCCTTGCACTGATGTCATCTGGCCCTGCAGCTTTCCTCGCCTTGATCTTTTTCATCTCCTTCCTCACCTGGGCCCGTGTGAAGGTCAGACTGTGGTCAGATAAAGACGGATTTCTGGATTTACTGGTCTGTTGGGAAGTGGCCGCATGGGGAGAAGTCATTGTGGTGAGGGGAGCTGAAGGACATTCTGGGGTGGGAGGAGCTGGTGTGTGATCAAATCTGTTGAAGAATAGGTTTAGTTCATTAAGCCAGTTAACATCTGCCTCAATCTGGCAGACCGACTGTTTATGACCCGAAATTGACTTAAGCCCCTCCCAGACCCCCCTTATGTCTTTTCTTTCCACTTGCTTTTCCATTTTTTCCTTATAACTGGCTTTTCCTTGCCTGATTAGACGCCTCAGCTCCTTTTGTACTTCCCTCAACCCCTCCTTATCTCTTGTCCTGAATGCCATCTTTTTCTCCTTAAGTAGTGTTTTTATATCAGAGTTAATCCATGGTTTGTTGTTGGAGAAGCACCTCACCACTTTTGTGGGTACTGTGTTGTCCACACAAAAATTAATGTAGTCCGTTATGCAGTGTGAGAGTCCTTCTATATCTTCTCCATACGAATCCTGCAAAACTTCCCATGCGGTTGTGTCAAAACAATCCCTCAGAGCCTCATCACTCTCCTCGGACCATATCCTCACTGTGCGAGTGACAGCTGGTTCTCTACGTACAAGTGGCTTGTACACAGGTCGGAGATGTACTAGGTTGTGATCCGATCTCCCCAGGGGCGGTAGGGCTGATGAGTTATATGCCTCCCTCACGTTGGCAAAGAACAAGTCCAGTGTTTTGTTGTCTCTTGTGTGGCAATATGCAATATTGTGTGAATATGCAAGCGCCACCCAGCAGGTAAAAATCTCCCTGTTCTCAACAACCTGAGGCATAAGAGAATGGAACAGTGATCTGGGATTGTTGTGTTTGGTCCCAGATCTCATGACAGTAGTTATTCATTGAATATTATTATTAAATAATAATAATAATAATAATAATAATAATAATATCCATGTTACCATACCTGTAGGACCTACTACTTCTGCTTTATTTTTCTCCTCACACCATGAATGATTACTGAGAGAAGAAGAGAAGATCGGGGGAAAAAAAAAAAAAAAATAGAGTAGAAGGGGTCCTCAAATGCTGCAGCTATTTTGCTAGTGAGGAATTACAAGAGAAAGCACAGACACTGGATAGGATCCAATGAAAAAAGGATAACCTTGCGTCTTTTATTGTACTTATGTACATATGGTTTAAAACTTGCATACAGAGAAGAAAAAAAAAAAAAAAAAAAAACCCTATCACAAATTGAGTGCCAATTATTTCACCCTTCTCGTTTCATTGGGGGGTGTATCTAGGAAATCTGCCTATCAAAAGGCATCTGTGGCTGGCAGCAGCAAGTGTACTAAGAGCCTTGTGGGAGATGCTGAGACAAGAGATCAGACCTTTAGGATCCACACTAAAGATTGAAAATGTAAAACAGAGGAGTGGTAAGAGCACCTCTTTTTTTTTTTTTTTTTTTTTGTACAGAGCCTTGTAACTACACTGTTATATAGTCCTAAAAAGACATTTAACCCCTTAAGGACCCAGCCATTTTTCGTTTTTTTTCCTCCCCACATTCCAAGAGCCATAACGTTTTCATTTTTCAGTTCACAGAGTCACATGATGGCTTACTGTTTGCGAAACAAATTGTACTTTGTAATGTCACTATTCAATATGCTGTGCAATGTACTGGGAAGCTGGAAAAAAATTCAGAATGAGGTGCAATTGGAGAAAAACTGCATTTGCGCCAAATTCATATGGGTTTAATTTTTACACCATTCACTGTGTGGTAAAAATGACCTGTTACCTGTATTCTGCGGGTCAGTACGAACATGGCGATACCAAATTTATATAGTATTTGTAATGTTTTGATACCTTTTAAAAAATTAAAAACTTTGCTAAATAGAAAAAAAAAATTTGCGTCGCCATATTGTGTCACCTGTAACTTTTTCATATTTACATGTATGGAGCTGGGTAAGGCGTCTTTATGCGGGACAACATGACGTTTTTATTGATACCACTTGGGGAAAGATCTGATGTTTGATCACTTTTTATTCAATTTTTTATAGGAGACAAAGTGTTGAAAAAAACGCTATTTGGCCATTTTGATTTTTTCCCCCGCTACGCCGTTCACCGTATGGGATAAATATTTTAATAGTTTGGGCATTTTGGAGCGCGGGGATACCTAAAGTGTTTATGCTTACTTTTGTTTATTTACTTTTATATCTGATCTAGGGAAAGGGGGGTGATTTGAACTTGTGTTTTTTTTTTTTTACATACTTTTAAAAACTTTTTTTTTTCTACTTTTACTTGTATGATCAGACTCCCTAGGGACCTTGAAACCTAGGGAGTCTGATCGATCATACTATTCACTGCAATACTACTGTATCGCAGTGAATAGCAAAATGCCGTCACTGCTATTAGACGATGCCTCTGTCATGGCAACCAAGCGCCGCCCTCCGATGACGTTCTGGACGGCGGCGATGAGGTAAAAATGGCGGCGCCTATGGCGGCTCCGCAATTTAGACGCCGCGGTCGCGTTTTACCGCGGCATCTAAAGGGTTAACAGCCGCGATCGGTGCAGGCACCGATCGCTGCTGTTAGCTGCGGGTCCTGGCTGTATTATACAGCCGGCACCCGCGGTGTATGGAGAGCGCTCAGCTCCTGAGCGCTCTCCATACATCGTCATGCAACTCAGGACGTACTATTACACCCTGGGTCGTTAAGGGGTTAAATGGAATCTGTCAGGGCAATTTGGGATCTGGGGTTTAGTGCCCCAAATCACCCTGTTATAATGCAATCCATGGCCGCATTAAAAATAAAAAAGCTTTATACTCACAGAGCCTGCACAGTTCTTCAATGAAGCCAGAGGAGGACACCTTGGCTTCAGTGCGCATGCCAGGGTGTTCATCTTTGGCTTCACTGAAGAACAGCGCAGGCGCCGGGAGGCGTGCCAACGATGAAGCTCATGAATAAGCTGGACTGTTCTCAGCGAACAGTGCTCATCAGACCCTTCTCTAGGCAAGTATAAAGGTTTTTATTTTTAATGCACCTGTGGATTACCTTTAAGGCTGTGTTCACAGGGAGTTTTTTGGCAGAGGATTTTGACATGGAATCTGCCTCAAAATCCACCTCCCATTCATTTCAATGGGAGTCAGTAGCAATTTTTTTTTTCCTCTAGGGGAAAAAAAAAAAAAAAAAAAAAAGTGACATGACCTATCTTCAGGCGGATTCCGCCTGGAAAAACCAATGGAATTCAATTGGAGACAGAAAAAACGTGACACGGTTTTCGACGCGGTTGTTGCAAACCGCGACTCAGTTTTTAGAAGCGGAGTTCCTAGGCCCACACCAAAAGAGGTGTAAACTACATCCTACATCCACGTCGAAAAACCGCATCAGGTCAAAAAACGTGTCCCAAAACCTGAAGCTGATTTTTTTTCTGCCTGCAAAAAACTCCATGTGAGCATACCCTAAGTTGAATATAAACTACAGTGGGGGAAAAAGTATTGAGTCAGCCACCAATTGTGCAAGTTCTCCCACTTAAAAAGATGAGAGAGGCCTATAATTGACATCATAGGTAGACCTCAACTATGAGAGACAAAATGAGAAAACAAATCCAGAAAATCACACTGTCTGATTTTTAAAGAATTTATTTGCAAATTATGGTGGAAAATAAATATTTGGTCACCTACAAACAAGCAAGATTTCTGGCTCTCACAGACCTGTAACTTCTTCTTTAAGAGGCTCCTCTGTCCTCCACTCATTACTTGTAGCAATGGCACCTGTTTGAAATTGTTATCAGTATAAAAAAGACACCTGTCCACAACCTCAAACAGTCACACTCCAAACTCCACTATGGTGAAGACCAAAGAGGTGTGGAAGGACACCAGAAACAAAATTGTAGACCTGCACCAGGCTGGGAAGACTGAATCTGCAATAGGCAAGCAGCTTGGTGTGAAGAAATCAACTGTGGGAGCAATAATTAGAAAATGGAAGACATACAAGACCACTGATAATCTCTCTTGATCAGGGGCTCCATGCAAGATCTCACCCCGTGGGGTCAAAGTGATCACAAGAACGGTGAGAAAAAATCCCAGAACCACACGGGGGGACCTAGTGAATGACATGCAGAAAGCTGGGACTAACGTAACAAAGGCTACCGTCAGTAACACACTACGCCGCCAGGGACTCAGATCCTGCAATGCCAGATGTGTCCCCCTGCTTAAGCCAATACATATCCGGGGCGAAAAATGAATTCTTTTTAAATCTGCCACAAAGTTTTGCAGTTGACGAATCCCCTATGAATTTTAAGGGCCCACAATTTATCCCCTCAAAACAAGTCTGATATGGTTTTAATTTGCACCTGTAATTTTTTTCATTTATGAGGAAAGTACCCAGAGAATATTAGCACTAGCAGAAAAATAGTTTAGGAGCTCTTGGTGCCATTTCTTCAGAAAGGGTACTGTGTTTAAGACGACTATTTTTATACTAGTGCCCCCCTCTATAAATCCCTACATGCTACAAATACATGGACCTACAAAAACAGTATGCAGAGATAGTTCCACCACAACTAGTGTCCAAGCGTGTAGAGAGAAGCATTGTAAGAAAATCTATATGCATGTGGGATTTTATTAATGGAGGGGATACTATGGGACATTATGAAGATCGCATGTTCAAGCCCCTCTAGAGGGGCTTAAAAGAACACAGTTAAAAAAAAAAAAAAAAACACACGTTTTAAAAATTAAAAAAAAAAAAGTTTAAAATCTATATAACATATAAACAAATAAAAGTAAAAAAACAAACAAAAACACTTTGGCCTTTTTCAGACTTGGGTTTTTTGGGGTAAACTATTAAAATATAAAAACATTTGTCCCAAATGTTCCCGCGGGGGGTGGAAAAAAAAATAAAAATAAAAAAATAAAAAATCTATATCCAAATCTATAAATAAAATAATGATACAGGTGTCAGAATATGGAAATTCAAATATATTTTTTTTTTCTTCCAAATTTTGAATTTTTGTAACGTTATTAAAAACGTGGAAAAAAAGCATAGCATTTTTACCGCACAGTGAAAGCCGCAAGAACAAAACCTTTAAAAAAAAAGGTAGTACTGTATTTTTTATTTTTTTCCCGCTTCCCAGTAGATTGTACAGAATAACAATTGGTACCCTTTTGAAGTACAACTTGTCACGCAAAAATCTAGCCCTCATATAACTACGTAAATGGAAGAATTAGAAAGCTATGACTTTTGGAATTCTGGGAGTAAAAAACGAAAAAACACAAAAATGAGAAAGGTCTGCGCCATGTAAGTGTTAAATAACTCACAAATTTATATTACAAAACTTTAGTTATCTCCATAACTTCAATCACAACCTAATTTTATTCAAAATTTGGGGTACTTACACAAGAAACCAACTCTAATTAACCCCTTCCTGCCGCAGGCAGTTTTAGATTTCATTATAGCTCGATTTAATCTAATGTGACATGTATCACATTTTGGAATGCTTTAACTCTCTAAAGAGATTTTGAGAAGGGTTTTTTTTTTTTATGCATTTTACTTAGTGTTTGGGGTAAATTTTGGTCAATATGTTTTGTTTTTAATTATGAAAAAAATAGGAAATTTGGTAAAAATTTAAAACGTTTGAAATTATCTGCTTTTCATAGATAGTCATACCACCAAATTAGTTCATAAATCTAATAATTTAACATACATACATGTGATCATAAAACTTTTAAAATCTTTTTTTTTTTTTTTTTTTTAACATTACAAAGTCAAACAGCAATTTTCAAAGTTTTTAAAAACATTTCCAAACCCACTTTCCAAGGGACTAAATTCAATGCTGAAGGGGCTTTGAGAGTCCTCTGTATTAGAAACCCCCATAAATCGTCCCATTTTCAAAACTGCACCCTTGGGGAAAAAAAAACAAAAAAACAAAAAACAGCATATAGGAAGTTGGTTAACCCTTTCTTTAAAACAAAATGGAGGTAAAATTTACACATTTCAATTTCTTTCAATTTTTTTCTAATACCTGCATTTAGCCCAATAAGCTGCACATTCACAAGGTGTTAAATGAGAAAACACCACCAACAATTTGTTCTCCTGACTACTGAAATACCCAACGTGATTATAAATGGATGTATGGACAAACAGCAGCATACAGAATGGAAGAGTGCAGAAATCAGTTTCAGGCACCTTGCATCTGTAATTATTACGTCTTGAAACTTCGGTCTCCATTGGGACTCTTAATCTACCAACACAGAGTTTCTTACCGCTCTTTGGAATCTCACAGTTTTTTGTATAAAGAGTGCTGAGTCTCGTCCCATACATAAGAAATTTTTTCAGTTGTCTTACATGGGCTTCAGCCCAAAGAAACACTGGAATGGTGGACGTCAAGGTTCCCAGTAACTTCATTATTAGATGGAGACTAATGAGGTGTAGCGAAAGAGGAGGACCTAACATAGGATGGCTTCTTGTTTTCCGAAAGTCAGGAAGGAGGTGATTTGGTGAGAGTCTAGCAAAACAAAGAGGAATATCTTCTGATGGATGGGAACAAGTTAACATTTCTGTGTTGATGACCCATCCCAGATAGTCCAGAACACACTGGCCACTCTGCAGATGTGATAACAGAAGTATCACTGTGGAGACCATGATCATGAAATTCACTAGATAGGAGTCTGTCTGAATTCCTTTCAGGCATAGGAATTTAGGTAACTTCATTATCTCTTGTGAAGATCCTCAGTGCTGCACATAAACCAAACTGGAGAGCATGAAATTGGAAATGTTGAGCCTGACAACCTGACTGTACAGTCATGGCCAAAAGTTTTGAGAATGATACAAATATTAATTTTTACAAAGTCTACTACTTCAGTTTTTCTAATGGCAATTTGCATATACTCCAGAATGTTATAAAGAGTGATCAGCTTAACAGCAATTACTTGCAAAGTCAATATTTGCCTAGAAAATGAACTTTATCCCCCAAAACACATTTCAACATCATTGCAGCCCTGCCTTAAAAGGACCACCTAACATCGTTTCAGTGATTGCTCCATTAACACAGGTGTGGGTGTTGAGGAGGACAGGGCTGGAGATCAATCTGTCATGATTAAGTAAGAATGACACCACTGGACACTTTAAAAGGAGGCTGGTGCTTGCCATCATTGTTTCTCTTCTGTTAACCATGGTTATCTCTAAAGAAACACGTGCAGTCATCATTGCACTGCACAAAAATGGCCTAACTGGGAAGAGTATTGCAGCTAGAAAGATTGCACCTCAGTCAACAATCTATCGCATCATCAAGAACTTCAAGGAGAGAGGTTCCATTGGTGCCAAAAAGGCTCCAGGGCGCCCAAGAAAGACCAGCAAGCGGCAGGACCGTCTCTTAAAAGTGTTTCAGCTGTGGGATCGGGCTACCAGCAGTGCAGAGCTTGCTGAGGAATGGCAGCAGGCAGGTGTGAGTGCATCTGCACGCACTGTGAGGCGGAGACTCTTGGAGCAAGGCCTGGTCTCAAGGAGGGCAGCAAAGAAGCCACTTCTCTCCAGAAAAAACATCAGGGACAGACTGATATTCTGCAAAAGGTACAGGGAGTGGACTGCTGAGGACTGGGGTAAAGTCATTTTCTCTGATGAATCCCCTTTTCGATTGTTTGGAACATCTGGAAAACAGCTTATTCGGAGAAGAAGAGGTGAGCGCTACCACCAGTCTTGTCTCATGCCAACTGTAAAGCATCCTGAAACCATTTATGTGTGGGGTTGCTTCTCAGCCAAGGGAATCGGCTCTCTCACAGTCTTGCCCAAAAACACAGCCATGAATAAAGAATGGTACCAGAATGTCCTCCAAGAGCAACTTCTCCCAACCGTCCAAGAGCAGTTTGGCGCTCAACAATGCCTTTTCCAGCATGATGGAGCACCTTGCCATAAAGCAAAGGTGATAACTAAATGGCTCAGGGAACAAAACATAGAGATTTTGGGTCCATGGCCTGGAAACTCCCCAGATCTTAATCCCATTGAGAACTTGTGGTCAATCATCAAGAGACGGGTGGACAAACGAAAACCAACAAATTCAGACAAAATTAAAGCATTGATTCTGCAAGAATGGACTGCTATCAGTCAGGATTTGGTCCAGAAGTTGATTGAGAGCATGCCAGGGAGAATTGCAGAGGTCCTGAAGAAGAAGGGTCAACACTGCAAATATTGACTTGCTGCATTAACTCATCCTAACTGTCAATATAAGCTTCTGTTACTCATAATATGAATGCAATTATATTTCTGTATGTGATAAAAACATCTGACAAACACACATAAAAACCAGAGGGCAGCAGATCATGTGAAAATATAATATTTGTGTCATTCTCAAAACTTTTGGCCATGACTGTAGTGTGATCTGCAAAAATTTTTGAAAGTCTTGATGGATAAGGACATGCCATGAAACAGCCGATAGGTGGTTTATAGTGGACTTGGATGGTTTCTAGCTTGAACATCTTGTACTTTAAGTGACGATTCAGGCTTTTTAGATTTATAATGGCCCCGTGGAGTTCCATTTGATTTTTTCAGATGATTGTACTGGGGCTAGAACTCGCTTTGATCTCCGTCTCCATGGCCCTCTGGTCTGAACTTGAAAGATCCTGGTATTTTAGTCTACTTCTACTGGAAACATTCCTTGTCAGAAAAGCCTCCCAAAAGTGAAAAAATGGCCCCCGGATCCGGTCCCCACCAGCCTCGTGCCTTTAGCGTTGCAGGACACGTCTTTATGAAGCCTTCCAGGCCTGTCATTGATCTATAGCTATTGAGGCTAGTTATAGACCAGCCTCAATAGGTATGTAGCAAATCTCATAGGCTGCAGTGAAGTAGTATTGCAGTCTATGGGACCTGCAATCAGAAAATTTTTATATATTTAAAAACTTAATAAAAAAATTCAAAATCACCCCCCTTTCCCTAGATTTGAAATAAACAAAAACATATTATACATCCCTATGTCCTAAAATACCTAGTCTACAAAACAAAAAAATATTTTTCCCATATGGTAAATGCTGTAGCGGGTGGGGATGGGGGGGGAATCAAAAGTACCAAAATGCAATTTTTTTCGCAGTTTTGCTTCCCATAAAAATTTGAATCAGACATTCCCCAAAATGGTATTACTAAAAAGTGCATCTGGCCCCGTAAAAAAAATAAATAAATTACGTGTGTCAGATTATGGCGACTCCAAGAATTTTTTTTTCCTCCATAGGTTTGGATTTTCTTTAAAGGGGTTAAAATAAAAAAAAAAATAAAAAAAATCATCTATCTATCTATCTATCTATATATATATATATATATATATATATAATAGATTTATATAAAAAAATATATTATATTTGGTATCCCCAAATGTGTACCGACCTATAGAATACAGGCGACATGTCATTTTGGCTTCTCAGTACATCACATGGAATATTAAATGGTACCATTACAAAGTACAATTTGGCCCTCAAATAAATGTTACATCTGTTTTATTCTATAAGAAATATCTCCACACATAAGGAGTCTAGTAGAGTTGGTGCAAAAGTACATGAAAGCTCTACAGCGTCATACTAAAGGAGATATATAGTCTGTGTACTGCTTCAAAACTAGGGTTTATTAACTTCTTTAAAGAGGACAGTCTCTGCCAAGCACAGTTATTTAATAGTTGATGCTCCACATAGTTGATGTGATTCTGGTACATTTGAAGTTTTTTTCTCTAGATCCCACCATTTTAAAGTAATAAAAGCTGTTAGCCTACAGAGCATATCATGCACCAAAACTCACACTGTCACGCAGGAACAGACAAGGGGCATGATTCTGAACTCTGACACGGTCTACCTCTGACTAGAGTTCTAAATTACACCCATTTTCCTATTGATCCATTATACTGTCCTCCTAACAAAAAATAGCTTAAATAACATATCAGGTACTAAAACTAACAGCACCTGTTGCTGAGAAATGGTGGGGGCTTGAAAAAAAAATTTCCAACTGTGCTGGAATCATTGCAGTGGCACCTATTAAATAAGAACTGGAGTTGGTGGAAGTGGTGAAATATTCACTTCATGATATTAAGATGAAAAATATACAAAGTAATCATATAATCAGTATAATGGAAATGTAATTAGAGAGTCTGTGCATATAAATCATTCCTTCTAAATAATCATTTCAACACGGCTAGCTGTAGAGATCCATCCACACAGCAGGAAAGCAGTTATAGCATCCCTGTACCTTCATAAAATGAATTCTAGTGTAGAAAAAACAAACTTCTTATATAATGGACTTTCTTATCAAGCAACTAATACAAGTTGCAGATTAGAAAAAGAAGTTGGGAAAAGCGTGCTAATAAGCTTAGCTAATTCTTCTCGGCTGATAATCTTCTTAAGGATCACGAAAACATATGTAGAAAGCCACTGAGTAATATACTGATTCTTAAATAGACACAGAGTATACTTCATTCCTTCTGTAAAGCACATGGTGTACTGCAAATACACCTTTTATTTTACTTTTGACCTTATTAACATAGAAATGGTATAACAAAAGCCTATTAAGCTGAGCCAAAACTAAAACAATGGATCAAAATTGTGCAGGATTTGAAACAAAAAAAAAAAAAAAAAAAACACACACACACACACACACACACACACACACACACACACACACACACACACACACACACACACACACACACAATTATTTACTCATCATACCAAATCTCCCATTGGACTCCTCCCTAGTCTCTACTTTCTTTTCCTACTTGACCCAGGAGTAGCAGGGTAGATTGTAATATATAGTTTCAGTATAATCTGTCATTTATACATTTATTTCTCTGTCCTTTCTATACGTAAAATAACTAAGTATAAAGTATTAAGTGGGCTGTCCTAACAGTGACAGATAGCCTCCACTTTATGACAGAGGTAGCTTCCATTCACTGTTAGGACTGCCCAGTGAACTCAATTACTCTAAGCATAGAAAAATAAATGAATAAAATGACAAGTTGTATGGAATCTTTAGCAATAAAACTATACAGTCATATGAAAAAGTTTGGCCACCCCTATTAATCTTAATCATTTTTAGTTCTAAATATTTGGGTGTTTGCAACAGCCATTTCAATTTGATATATCTAATAACTGATGGACACAGTAATATTTCAGGATTGAAATGAGGTTTATTGTACTAACAGAAAATGTGCAATATGCATTAAACCAAAATTTGACCGGTGCAAAAGTATGGGCACCTCAACAGAAAAGTGACATTAATATTTAGTAGATCCTCCTTTTGAAAAAATAACAGCCTCTAGTCGCTTCCTGTAGCTTTTAATTAGTTCCTGGATGAAGGTATTTTTGGCCATTCCTCTTTACAAAACAATTCCAGTTCAGTTAAGTTTGATGGTCGCCGAGCATGGACAGCCCGCTTCAAATTATCCCACAGATGTTCAATGATATTCAGGTCTGGGGACTGGGATGGCCATTCCAGAACATTGTAATTGTTCCTCTGCATGAATGCCTGAGTAGATTTGGAGCTGTGTTTTGGATCATTGTCTTGCTGAAATATCCATCCCCGGCGTAACTTCAAATTCGTCACTGATTCTTGTACATTATTCTCAAGAATCTGCTGATACTGAGTTGAATCCATGCGACCCTCAACTTTAACAAGATTCCCGGTGCCGGCACTGGCCACACAGCCCCAAAGCGTGATGGAACCTCCACCAAATTTTACAGTGGGTAGCAAGTGTTTTTCTTGGAATGCTGTGTTTTTTTGACGCCATGCATAACGCCTTTTTGTATGACCAAACAACTCAATCTTTGTTTCATCAGTCCACAGGACCTTCTTCCAAAATGAAGCTGGCTTGTCCAAATGTGCTTTTGCATACCTCAGGCGACTCTGTTTGTGGCGTGCTTTCAGAAAAGGCTTCTTTCGCATCACTCTCCCATACAGCTTCTCCTTGTGCAAAGTGTGCTGTATTGTTGACCGATGCACAGTGACACCATCTGCAGCAAGATGATGCTGCAGCTCTTTGGAGGTGGTCTGTGGATTGTCCTTGACTGTTCTCACCATTCTTCTTCTCTGCCTTTCTGATATTTTTCTTGGCCTGCCACTTCTGGGCTTAACAAGAACTGTCCCTGTGGTCTTCCATTTCCTTACTATGTTCCTCACAGTGGAAACTGACAGGTTAAATCTCTGAGACAACTTTTTGTATCCTTCCCCTGAACAACTATGTTGAACAATCTTTGTTTTCAGATCATTTGAGAGTTGTTTTGAGGAGCCCATGATGCCACTCTTCAGAGGAGATTCAAATAGGAGAACAACTTGCAATTGGCCACCTTAAATACCTTTTCTCATGATTGGATACACCTGGCTATGAAGTTCAAAGCTCAGTGAGGTTACAAAACCAATTTTGTGCTTCAGTAAGTCAGTAAAAAGTAGTTAGGAGTATTCAAATCAATAAAATGATAAGGGTACCCAAATTTTTGCACCGGTCAAATTTTGGTTTAATGCATATTGCACATTTTCAGTTAGTACAATAAACCTCATTTCAATCCTGAAATATTACTGTGTCCATCAGTTATTAGATATATCAAATTGAAATGGCTGTTGCAAACACCAAAATATTTAGAACTAAAAATGATTAAGATTAATAGGGGTGCCCAAACTTTTTCATATGACTGTATATAATCTCAAGTAATCTGCTCAACTCTATCTGTTCTAAGTCTGCAAAGTAGACTACATTTTTTTGGTGACAGGTTCCCTTTAAGTGGCCAATTGAATAGTCCAAGAGCTAAAGACCAGCAGACTGGAGAGCATCAGAACAGGAGAGACAAGGATTTTTTTTACTGCATGTTAAGCCCTTCACATATAAAAATAAAACAAAACACAAAAATCTATCATACAACCCCTTGGACGCAAAATAATGGAAATTGATGCCAACAAGTTTACATTGAATAACTGGGCTGACTTTAGATTTTTTTTTTTTTTTTCAATTAACTGCCCACCCCTAGCGCTACTATATAGGTTCCTATTGTTGCCTTCGACAACGCCATTGGAAGGCAGAAATCGGTTATTATGACCAGGGCTGTGGAGTCAGTAGGCTAAACCACTGACTCCTCCATTTTTCTACTGAACTGACTCTTCACAAAAGGCTGACAGCCATAATCAGTGAGCAGTAAAAATTGTTTATTTTATTAAAAAGGATGTGACAATTTCTGCAAAAGAAAAATATATGCCACAAAACTATGCATCTAATTAGTTCTACAATATTAGAAATTGTAAGATATAATTAAAAACAATTAGTTATTTTATTTAGAAGTCAGTGTAGGTAAATTTTATCTGACTCCAGCCAAAATTGGTCCCTATACCAACTCCTCCTTAGCCCTGGTTATGACATCTGGGAGCCTATTGAAGGCCCCAGGCCTGTCATTTCGGAGGTTCTATTACACGCTGCCATTGGTTCCCTAATGGGTCTTAAGAAAAAAAAAAAAAGTTTTTGAAAAAGTATTAAAAATTAAACAGTTTAAGTCACCTCCTTTCCCGAGATTACATATAAAACACAAGTTAGCATAAATAAATTAGGCATCCCCACATCAAAAAATGGCCAAATTATAAAAATATTGTTCCCATACAGTGAACCACGTGGTGTGTGTGGGGAAAAGGTGGGTCGGGGAAGGGTAGAAAAAAAATGGAAGTGTGCAAATCGCCATTTTCTCGTCGATTCAAATCACAAAGTTTTTTTTTTTTGTTTTTTTCTAATACATAGCGATCAAAATGGCATACATTTCCCAAAGTAGCATTGTTAAAAAGTACAACCTGAACTGCAAAAATCAAATCAAAAGATAGAAATTTTAAAACATAAAAACACTATATACTTTTGATACTGCCATATAGAAAAAACAGGTAATATGTCACTATTTCTGTATGGTGAATGTACAATTTACATCTATAAAGAAAAAAAAAGGCACTATTTGCATTTTTCTTTCAATTCTATCCCATTTTGATTTTTTCGCAGCTGTCCAGTAACATTGTATGGAATATTAAATATTGCCACTATGAATTACAATTTATCCCATAAAAAAGGGTCCTCAGACTCTGAACTAAAAAAAAAAAAAAAAAAAAAAAAAAAAGAAAACTTATGGCTTTTGGAAAGTAGGGAGAAAAAAAAACAAAACAAAAAAAAACCCGAAATGCAAAAACAAAAAATGGCTGCCACATGAAGGCATTAAAAAACATGATTTCCGAGGGAACAAGTTATTTTTTTTACAATATACTAGGTTAGTTATTTTATTATTAATGAGATATATTGGATCACATAAAAAGGTCGGTACTCCTTTAGGCAAACTGACCTCCAAATTATTTCTGTTCCTCTGCACTGCCGCTAAAACATTAATTGGAATCCTCCCCTCCTACTGGTCCTGAACTTATAACTCGTATGAAGGACATTCGTAGCATGGAGTCCCTGACTGCTTCTCTTAATCATACGATGGAGGCTTTTCATGCTGTGTGGTCACCCTGGGATGAATATTGTATTCTGCAAGGTCTTTGACTCTGCTCCCCTTCTCTCCTCCCTCTCCTTTGTCATGCCCCCCCACTCGCTTTATTGGTGTTATTTATGGCCCGTTTTTTTTTTTTTTTTTTTTATGTATGTCCTTTCTTCTGATTTTTATTTTAATGGTTTGGTGTGGTAGCCACATGTGGTGGTGGTGGTATGCCCTTGTCTACTTATTCCATTGTTTTACACCTTAGGTTTTCAATGTTCCTATTCTGTTAAAAAATTTTAATAAAAATTAGTTTAAAAGAAAGGCAGTATTAAAAGGAGATTTAAAGAAATGTGCAGCTTGGAGATTTATGGTGTTAAATGTTGTGCCTCATTGCTTCTAACCTTTTATTTTTTTATTTTAATTTTTTTTAGCTTCAGCTATTTGAAATTTTTCTCATCAGCAAAGAGGATTAAAAATAAATAAATAATAATAATAATAATAATAATACTACTAATAATAATAATAAATATATATATATATATATATATATATATATATATATATATATACTCTTATTCTATTTAGACATCAGTTTCTTAGCAACATAATTACCAAATGATTGGCAGTAGCATGATATGCATCCCATTTGTACTGTAGCCCAATTCAGAATTGTCTGAAAAAGCTCATTAGCGCTCCTGTTCAGAAGCGATTGATGTAGGAGGATTCCCATCTGGAAAAATTGTAAATCCTAAAGAACAAATTATTGAAAACACACACACACGTATCATTTTGTCATTTTAACCCCTAGGAACACCCATTACTGTATGTTTCAAGTACAAGAATTCAGGAAAGGAAAAAAAAAGTTTTTGTTTTTTTTTTATAAAATGGAGATTATAAATAAAGATTTTCCAACTTAGAAATAGCAGCAGGTCATTTATTTCATGCACAGAAGATACAGCTGTACCCAATCCTGGCAAAACTAAGTTCTCAGGTAAACAGAACTAGTTCTTACTGTTAATTCGGTTTCTAGGACTCGTCCATGACAGCACACACAAGATGTGGACACACCTCCCATAGCACACTAGCATTTACAACTTATAATGGCTAATAAAGTAATTGGGAGGGAAATCAAGGTGTTGCCATGGAGGATTTGATTCCTGGAAACCAAATGACCAGCAAGACCTACTTCTATTTTCTCTGTCATCTTCCAAGATAGGAGAATAACAAATAATCACCTCAGGGCGGGACTATGGCTTGAAAGTACTAACTGGTAATGCCTTATGAACGTATGGGGAGAAGATCAAGTGGCTGCTCTGAAAATTTGATCAACAGAAGTGTTCACCCTCTCCTAGAAGACTGAGGTTGCCCTATTGGAGAGAGCTCTAATCTTCAGAGGAAGCAACAAGTTCTGGGAAAAGTATGCTTCAGCAATAGTCTTTTTTTTCCAGTGAGAGTACTATTAGAGACACTGAAATTGGACAAAAAAAGGTTTTTGTCTATTCTCCAGGGTAATGAAGAATAGCCCTGTGGACATCTAATGTTTGGAACTCCTTCTCTTTATAATTAAATGGATCTTGGCAGAATGAAGGCACTAAAATCTCTTGAGACGTGCAAATCTGACATCACCTTAAGGAGGAAGACCAGATCTGGTTTGAAGAAAATTCTCATCTACAATCCTAAAAGGTAAGGATGTTTTATAGCGAGGGTCTGGACTTCCTCTACTTTCCTAGCAGAAGCAATTGCTACAAGAAAGGCCATCATCCGGGAATGCCATTTTAAATCTAATTACAATAAAAGGTTCAAAGGAAGTCTTAGTGAGGCCACTCAGAAAAAAATTTAGATCCCAAGAAGAGGTGAGTTTAGTGTTCTTGAGAAATAAACTGTAGGTGGCTGAGAAGAAAAATTTAAACCAGCTATGATCTGCAAGGTCAATCAAAAAAAAAAAAAAAAAAAAAAAAAAAGTGTGCTCAAGTCCAACACTTGAACCTTGGCTTGAGGTCATGTCTAAAATATGAGCAATATTATAATGGAAGGGATCAGGTTTAGACTCATCGCGTCAAAAACTCAAGGTTTTCCAGAGTTTTTGATATATAGCCTGGGTGACAGATTTTCGACTGGCCATGTGGGTCTTCATAATGTGACTGGACAGGACCCTAGCCTTTAGGATGTCCTTTTCAGTAGCCATGTTGCCAAGTTGAGCTGTCTGTCCCAGATCTGGCTAAAAATTGGAACTTAGCTTAGTAAATTCTGTGCTATATGCAGAAGAGAGCCTTTCACCTTTAGGTGATTGACGAGGCCAAATCATGTATGCTTCGGCCATAGTGGAGCAACTAGGATTAGCGCAGTATTGTCTAAACTGACTTTGTGAAGAACTCTTGGTAAAAGAAGAATTGGAGGGAAAGCATATGCTATCAGGGGTCAGCACCTTTGCCACTCCAGCTGCTGTGAAACTACAACTTCCAACTTGCTTCATTCACTTCCATGAGAGTTTCAAGAACAGCAGAGCAAGTATGCATGCTAAGAGTTGTTTTACAACAGCTGGAGACCCGAAAGTTGCCTACCCCTGTGCTAGATGGCAATTCCAGTGGTGCGCTAGGGCACCTATTCCCACTGCTGCATCTCTTGCATTTAGAGAAAAGGCAGCCAATACATTTGTGGTTTTGTTGTGAGGCAAAGAGATCAAATTGTGGCAGACTCTTTTTTAATATATAATGCGTTAGAAGGTGTGAATCGATAAAGACCATTTCCTTGGATGAAAGACTATGTTGAGAGTGTCTACCTGGAGGTTTATCAGCCCCCCTAGATAAATTGATGAGATGGAGAGGATGTTTCTTTCTGCCCAGGAAAAGATTTTTTTCTGACACCAACTGCAGCTTCTTGTTTTTAGAATTTCCCTGGTTACAAAAATCAGCCACCATATTTCAGTTTAGAACCCTGCTGATTACAGCGTTTTGCAGACAGCACATAGTTCTCTGCAATTTAAGGACTCCTGTGATCTCGCTCCAGGTTCCCTGAAGAAATTCTTGATTCAGGCATTCTTCCTCATCCTCTCTTGCTGGCATTTGCGATCACAGTAATGATGGGTGACTTGCTGCATAGAACCCCCTTTAACAGGTTTTTACCGGATATCCTCCAATATACTGAAGACCTCACAGGAAGGGTTAGAAATATATTAATTTTCTAACGACAAAGGACTTTTGTCCCAGCATGATGGGATCAGGGACTGGAGACCTGGAATGAGTCTGACTCCATGGAACTGCTGGTATTCGAGCAGACAGATCCCAGGACTGACATAGCTATACGGATAGAAGTCCATCTTTATCTTTGAAATGAAGATATTTTCCTGATAGAGTGCTTTTCTTCTGGAAGAAAGGAGGATTTTTCCCTGGAATCCAGAAGAATTCATAAAAATACATTTTGGGAGACTGGGATGATTTTTCCTGATTATTCAGCCCAGGCTTTTTAATACTTCCAAGCGAGAGGATACCATGGTCTAATTTCGTCCAATTAGAAGAAAGTCATCCAAGTAAGGGAATAGCACACAACTTGGGTTTAGATGTGTTATTTCCTGACCACATCTTCAACCATAATTCTCTTCTTACAGAACGCAGACTGCAGCGTCAAGGAGAATGACCTACAGCTATACTGACTATTACAATATTCTTTATTACAGTACTGATTCCCATGTTTCCCTATACAGAAGTGACTTCAAGTATCCACTCCAGGACGCCACTGGAAGTCAAGTGTGAAACTGGAAGGGAGTCATCAATACACTTCACCTGTGGCCCCGGTGTACATGACAAATTCCAGAAATTGAGCTGTTTCCCTGCTCATCACCCTGAACACACCATCCCCACTGTGAAACATGGTGGTGGCAGACTCATGCTGTGGGGATGCTTTACTTCAGCAGGGGCCGTGAAGCTGGTCAGAGTTGATGGGAAGATGGATGGAGCAGGGCAATCCTGGAAGAAAACCTGTGGTAGGCTGCAAAAGACTTGAGATTCACCTTCCAGCAAGACAATGACCCTATACATACCACCAGAGCTACAGTGGAATGGTTTAGATCAAAGACTATTCATGTGTTAGAATGGCCCAGTCAAAGTCAAGACCTAAATCCCATTGAGCATCTGTGGCAAGACATGAAAATTGCTGTTCACAGACGCTCTCCATCCTATCTGGCTAAGCAAGAGCTATTTTCCAAAGAAGAATGGGCAAGGGCAAAAATATCAGACTCTAGATGCGTAAAGCTGGTAGAGACACACCCCAAAAGACTGGCAGCTGTAATTGCAGCAAAAGGTGGCTCTACAAAGTATTGATATATGGGGGCTGAATACTTTTGCACGCCACTGTATCTCGAGTACGTATTAGAGGTTATGAGTAAAAAGTTAACCTATTTGCTGATGCTACTCACCACTACTAAACCATTGATCACACTCCCAAACCTGATTATGCACTTTGCTCATCTCCTGGGTCTTCGAATTAATGCATCCAAATCTGAGATTTTTACATTATAATGTTTCTTCCTGAACTGGAAAGCTTAGAGCCCTCAAATTTGGTTTCTAAACGAGGGAGAGGTATACCCCTTATCTTGAAAGTAATCTCTGCAACTCCCTTGACAATTACTTTAAATGATATTATGCTACCCTTATCCCAATTGTCAACCCTAGTAACCTCAACTTCTCTTGCATGGTTGCAGAGTTAAACTTGTAACAATATCTGGGCATAAATCTGGGCATAAAGAATACCCCAAATACAGAGGAAAGTTATGCACTTTCACAAATGACTGGGTGGCTTGTCTGTTCCTCATCTCTATAATTACTATGTTGCAGCCAGATTATGACAAATATGTTCCATACATAGTACTATAGACTTCCCACGGTGATCATCATTAGAATCGGCCTTGGTGACACCTACTTCACTACAAGCATTACTTGGTACTCCCAGTCTTTCATATACTCACTGCCATTAGTTGCTAAGGACACCAGCCATATGTTGCAGAAGACGTGATTCCAATATTCCAGAAGAACCCTCTTTCACCCATTATACCGCTATTTCATAACCCCTTACACCCCCCCCCCCCCGCGTATCTTCAGATGATTTTGCATGGTGAAAATCACCAAATTCAAGCTACTTAATGATTTTCTTAGCAAGCGACCACCAAAGTCTTTAGGACTCATTAGATATTCCACTTTTATTTTTTTTTTTTTTTTACAAGCATCCTATACGACTGTTATTCAAGCTACTAACTTCGAGAGACTATGCCTCTACAAGGCTGAAGATAGAGGATCACTCCTTTCATATGTGGTGAATTGAACACCCCCTCATGTACCACTAAGTTGAACTTTATGACTGCCTGGGAGACCGACCTGGGGACCACTGACTTTAGATCAATGGCAGGATTGCTGTATATTAAATTAGTAAAGGGATTTGGCAAGTCAAACTCACAGAAACTTCCCTGAAAACGTCGTACAGGACTTATAAAGGTCTTGGCAATACTACATTACATATATCCTTCAGTTTCTCCATTGTGTTTTAGGGACTGCCAGACTAGTGGATATACCCTCCACTCCAGCTCTATTGTGCAGGCAGACATCAAAAGGAGAAGTATGATGAGTGGGCAGAGTTAGTTAGGAAGGGCTAGTAGTGGGTGGACTATCTAGGTAAACAGGGAGGGGGGGAGAGGAGGATGTAGTGAAGTTACTCAGAGTCAGCTCTGAGTAAAGAGCAATGCATCATGGTAGTTGTAAGATAAAAGAACAGGAAGCTACACCATGTAAAATGCAGAGGATGCCAGGAACTCCCAGAGAAACACAGAAAGCATTCAAAACATTGCTAAAGGTATTTGGGTGTACTTATTAACCCATTAATAGCACTGATTTTTATTTTATATAAAATAAAAAAAAAATAAAAAAAGATATTTTTGGCCTAGAAAACCCCTTTAAGCAAAGTTAAGGGGTTACATACGATCATGACTTGACCATGAGTAACCCCCAGTGCAGAGACTCAGTGCAAGGACTCTTTCTGCTGTGGGGTTGAACAAGGCCAGAACCACAATTAACCCCTTCCAAGGGGTCCTAGAAATCTGTCTAATTTGTCATTTTGCAATGTCAAATTCCTTCCACAGGACACATGTGGATGTGAATTTGTCATTTTGCAATGTCAAATCCCTTCCACAGGATACAAGCAGGATGTGAATTCAGTGCAGACACGCACCAACTAAGAAGCTTTTGTGCCTGGCTTTGAGTGGGGTACAGGTGAGGTACTAGTAGGAGGCTTGGAGCCGGGAATACTGCATGGTCATAACTCTACATATTGAACAAAAAAAAAAAAAAAAGTATGAATTAGTCCTTACCGCTTATTTGATTTCTGGAAATCCTCCATGACAACACACACAGGAAGTAGACTCCATGTCTGATAGGGAAGGAAACAGATTAAAAATTCCTCCCCCATTAGAATACCAGTGTTTACAAATTACCAAAGCATTATAATACGCAAAGGGAGGGAATTAAGGGTGATGTCATGGAAGACTTCCAGAAGCTGAAATACTGGTAAAAACAAATTCTATTTTCTCATGTCATCTTCCATGACAGCACAAACAGGAGAATATCAACTAACCACCTTAGGGAAGGACTACTCCTCGTAATACTTTACTTCTGAAGGAGAGGTCCCTTAAACATAACACATCCAAACTACAGTACTAAATGAATGTATGAGGAAAGACCAGACAAAAGCCCTCTCAGCCCAAGAGATCACACTAGAATCAGGTGGAATGGACCTTAATGCTCACCAGAGAGGAGAGACCCTGTGAATAGGCTTCTCTAATAGCATTCTTAATCCTGCTGAAAAAAAAAGTCTTCTTGGATACCTTCTTCCCTTGATTTGGGCCCTGGAACTAGTGTTGAGCAAACCTGCCGAAGTTCGGGTTCGACACGTTCCGCCGAACATTGCTCAAAAGTTTGGTTCAGGTACCCGGATCAACCAGGTAGTGGGGACTACTCACAGCCCGAGGTCACTGGCCAGACCCCGGGTTGCAGAAGATGCATATCGGCACTCCCTGATCTCGCCGCGGGAGGTGCCGAGCGGGACATTTAGCATGGCGGAACCCCTTGGATGCTGAGGTCATGTTTGATCGGGGTGAAGGAGCAGGATGTTAGCTGTCAGTTACAGCTCTCAGCATTCAGTTCCCTGACAAACAGCTAAGATGCCACAGTTGCTATTGACCGCAGCATTTTAAGGGTTAAACAGCGGGGATCGGTAACACCGTCCCCACTGTTGCAGCGGGAGCCTGGCTGTTAGATACAACTGGGCTCCCACGGTGATCGCAGGGGGTTAAAGCTGAGCAGCCAATTAACCAGCTTTAGGGATGACCCAAACTTCAGCGCTGACGTTCGGGGTCTGAGTCGGGTACCCGAATGCACAAAGTTGGGCACGGTCTCGAACTGTGCAGTTTGGGTTCGCTCAACACTACCTGGAACTGAATACTGTAAATACATTTTGTCTCCAAGGTCTAGAAGTTTTCCGATATTTGAGAATGATCCGCCAATCATCCAATCTATGGAATTCTTCTTCTTTAAATGTTGGAAGGGTTCTGGCAAAATGATGGAAGTACTGTGTCTTGAGACTTGTGAAAATCAATCTACTTTTGGTAAGAAAGAGGGATCTAGGTTCAAGATGATACGGTCCTTCAGATTACTCAAAAACGGCTTTCTGACAGAGGGCCTTTAATTCACTCACTCTCCTGGCAGCAGTGATTGCTACCTAGAAGACTCTTTTCCGGGTGATCTTTAGTTTAGGCTTAAGGTTCAAACAGGTGCTTGCAGAGTCCATTAAAATGGATGTTCAGTTTCAGATCAAATATTGAGACAAATATTTGCAAAATGAAGAGTTCTACAATTTTCCAATATACTTCCTGTATCAATTTCTTATGCTCTTCTAGATCTCTGCTTGCTTTCATTCATTCTCCTTACTTCCAGTAGAAGAAAAGAAAAAAAAAAAAAAAAAAAAAAAATCATGGTCATGGGAAAAACAGAGATTTGCACAGTTCCTTACCAGGCACATGTCAGTTTACTGTGCTGTGACTATAACATGCAGTGCACATGTGTGCTAATCTAGGTTTTTTCACTAGGAGCAGATTTCACTAATGGCGTAGACCTCTCTCTGCTTTTGGGGCAAGTACAATGACCTGCAGCTGGAGAAGTTTCTGCATGCTTGACGGAAGCTCCTTCTGAAAAAGGGGACTTGACAGGTTTGTTGTAGTAAATCTCCTTGGGGTAATACGAAAAAAATTCTATTTTTTTTAGTCAAAAAGAATTGTATTTAGAATCCAGGTGTCAGATGTTTTTTTCCCCCATTCTGAGCAGAAGAGCTAAAATATCATTCCTACAATGGAGTCATGGTTTATTCTGGTTGATGAAATTTTTTTTTTTTTTTTTTTTACAATCCCTCACGTAGCAGCATTTTACCAATTTTTCTATCCCCTTCTAGTTTTAAGATTTAAGGTGGGAGGAGTGAAAGGAACTCTTCTGAGGTTTGGGTTCTGGTAGCATATGTTTCTTATCGGCTGTTTTTTTTCAAACACTTCTCCAGAGTTGTTCCAAAAAGGTGACTTACAACAGATGTAATGGCATATAATTTATGCCTTTGATAGAAGGTCAGCAGTCCACATTTTGAGCCATGAAGCTCTCTTTGGCACATTGGAGAAGGTTGCACTTCGAACCAATTCGATGATGTGTCAACGAGAAAAGCCTGTGGCCTGAACAAGAAGAGGTAAAGACGACAAGGTCTCATCTCTAGAGATGTACCTTCTCTTAAATGAGCTTATAGATGGTTCAAGCAATAAAACATGGATCTGGCCACTTCGGTGAAGGCAATTTGGACTTAAGAAAAGAAAGATTCCAAGGTTTTCTTCAAAAGGCATTCAGCCTTTTGATCAATAGGCTCTTCAAGCTACAATGCCTCCATCCTCAAATAGAAAAATCATCGCCTTCCTGGAAAGGCATCTTTTCTTAGCCCCCAAGCCTGCAATCATTTTATCTTGAACGAATCTGGACTAGTGAATGTCCTCAATCTCGATACTGCTGGTCGCCTACAATTGATCATCGATGAGATCAGAAGAAAGAATATTTCTCCTCAAACTTTGATATTTGGAAAATCTCACCTTTACTCTAAGTTTTCCCCCAACCTAGACATCTGGTCACTGTCGGAGTCTGTTGGGGGCTTAGACAAGACTTCTAAATGCTTCTTGTTAGGAGTCTATGTCTGGGAGTGTGAATTTTTCTGGACAGATATAGAAGCTACCGAAGACTGAACGTCTTAACAAATGAGAGATAATGCACTTGCGCATGTTCTTTAGGTTTGTGGCCTCTGTTTCCCTAAAATAAAGGAGAGAAGACATGAATAATATGCCCCGCTGCCCAATGGAGGGACCCCATCCCCATCAAAGCGAATTAGCGAATCACCTTCAGGCATACTGACACAGAGTCCTTACCTTTGCCAAAAGTGATGAAAGGCCAGGCAACATAAATAGATAGGTACCAGAACCAGACTCTTACTCAATCCAAATAAGGATTCAGAGGGGTAGAAACACAAGTCCCTGATAGTTGGTATACCGTCACAAACATTCCAGACTAAGAGAAAGGGCAGTAAAGACATGACAGGAAGTCAGATGAGCAGTCGAATACACACGAGTCACCTCCAGCCACGAGGGAACGGACTTCCGGTTTGTACCCATGACACAACTGGAAGTTAGTACTACATGTCTTTGAAGTCATTATCTACTGGCATAAATGGGTGTCACTGTGGTGCATCTTTAGTTTCAAAGACATTTATTGTATGACTAGAAAAAAGGAACAAACATAATATACAGAAACATAGCAGCAAGCAAATAGACAGTAAATGTACATGGAGACACTTCTGCGGAACATATATAAAACTCATAGAAGCAGAGCTTATGAGTAAAACAAAACATATAACAAACAGGAGTAGAGTCAACTATAACATTAAAAAAAATGTTTGCAGTTGACAAACTTAAATTTGGAGTAACAGCACAGTTTCCTATGGTGTGGGGGGGGGGGAATCAAAGTTACAGTCTTTGCAGTCATAAATCATAATTGAAGGCAGTATGAAAGACCTGGGTGATTTTGACAAAAAAAAAAATAAAACCTCAATTTTTAATCAATCCAAGGGAGGATTTTCGATTTTAAATTTTTTGGAAAAAAATAAAAATGCAAAAAATAACTTTTTCTGACGTGTACAGAAGTTGTGTAAAGTGTCTTTTTTGCAGCACAAGATGTAGTTTTAATTCATACCAATTTGAGGAATGTCTATTTTGAGGCAAGACGCGAAAGAATGGAAATTTGGCTTTTTTTTTCCTTCCTTTTTACCCCTGTTGTATCCATAGCTGTGGTACCATTCACTTTGATGGGAATGTTGGAGAAGTGCTGTAATTCAGTTATTTCCAGTGCTCCCATTGAAATGAATGAGAGCAGAAGTGTGTGTGTTCATCGCTACATTTACAGTGGGGATAAAACATACCAATTCCCAGGATTGGTTTGGGGGGGGGGGGGGGTCTCAAAAATACTAAACTTTTTTTATACTTTTTTTTTTTTTTTTTTTTTAAATATCTTTCATTATATATGTAAATTTTTTTTTTTGCCCCCCCACCACCACTACAAGATACTGTCCAGTAAGTGAATGAAGAAGGGTGGGATCTGCCGTAACACCCTTAAAGCAGACACAGGGACTAGGGGGAACTCCTGGGGTGTTTTTGGGTTGTTTTGGTATGGGTGGCTACCAGGTGGAATATTTTTTAACAATGCTATAGTGGAATTTCTCACTCCATGCGTCCACAATACACCGCAACTACCCATGCCCCCCCTAATGTGGTGCATTTTTGAGGGAAGGACCATTCTCTCACCAAAGATGTGATACATTGCTCATTCTGCACCTCACTCACCACTTTTTGTGGAAGTTGACAAAATAGGACAGAGAGCAAGGAGTGCTGGGGATGCCCAACAAATTTACCAGGACCCATGTCAGAAAACTGGCATAAGTTATACAGTACATGAAACCTTTGTCAGTCAGGATCTAGCATAGATTTCAATTCTAGCGGACAGAAGGGTGCTTAAGCCAAAGCCTCTTGATAATTCAGGCACACCTTGCACCAAATCTTCCCAATGAGTCAGAAAAAAAAAAAAAACACACCACACACGACCACAAAATATCCCTTTATTATTAATATTAGTTGCCATGTATAAACACCGATAGTCACATCCTCAAGTCTGGCTAAAGGCGTATTCCAGTTTCAGCTTATTTTTCTTCACCAAGTAGTAGAAAAACTATTTTCTATTACACTGTTTTTATTCCTCACGGATTTCAAGATCTCTTTTTGCATACAATAAGAAACGGATAACACTCTGCCAACTATATTGTAACTGTACCCAGTAGGACACCTGATCTTTCAACAGACACATTTTGATAAGATTTCTACTGAATGACAAAGATATTTTGGAAAAAAAATTGTGGAGTTGATAAAGTAAATTATAAAATGGTTATCCTTTGCATAATTAAAAGTACATATATTAAACTGAAGCAAAATACCCATACCCAAAACAATGCACAAAAAGTGCATTTAAAGTTTAATTTTATTTATTTTTAAACTATTGTACCAGACAGTGTTAGGTTAATAATGAATATTACAAAAATGTTCACCAACCTAAATTCCTTTTAATAAAAAACCGGCTGCAAAGTTACCACTCTAAAGCAGGGGTCAGCAACCTTCGGCACTCCAGCTGCTGTAAAACTGCAACTCCCAACATGCTCCATTCACCACCATAGGAGTTCCAAGAACAGCAGAGCAAGTAAGCATGCTGTGAGCTGTAGTTTTACAACAGCTGGAGTGTCAAAGGTTGCCTACTCCTGCTCTAAACATTGCCAGGGAGAGAGTGTCTCCCACACCTGCACTCAGTACAGTGTGTAAAGCTGTAAGGCAGGGTTCACACTACCGTTGATGTCCGTTCTTTTGTTTTTCTTTTTTTCTGCTTTCTGAGCATGCGCAGAAAAAAAAAAAAAAGACAGACATAAAATAAATCAGTTACTGTCCGTTATAAGTCCATTACCCATAGACTTCAATGTTAAAAAAAATAACGGACACTTGCTGTCCGTCAAGAACCCGTTATTTCAAACGGACAAACAAGTCCTGCATGTAGGATTTTCTGTCCTAGAAAAAAAAAAAAAAACGTACTTCTGACGGATTGGGTGTAAACGGACACTATAAAAACCCATTGAAATGAATGGAAATTTTAACGGATTTCTGATGGTTCAGCTAGTGTCCGATGCTAAAATCTTGTAACGGACAATAGCAACGGACACTACTGGCGGTCACCAACAGTGTGCATCTAAAATACACTGTGTTTTTATCTAAGGATATCTCCAGTTTTTTCCTTAGTATATGGCGGCAGCCCAGCTGAAAATTTGAGCTTTCATTATACCAAAACCTTTTTTTTTTTTTTTTTTTTTTGGTTAAAATAGGTTAAAACCAGAGATACGCCATTTGAAGTGACCATTCATCCTTTGGCAAATCCTATACCTTAGGTTAAGTATATTACAAAAATGTTCATGACCAGCAAAAGAAGAAAAAAAAAAAAAAATTATACCGTATTTTTCAGACTATAAGACGCACCGGACCATAAGAGCCACCTAGGTTTTAGAGGAGAAAAAAAAACTACGGAAAAAAATTTTGAAGCAAAAAAAAAAAAAAAAATAATAATATAAATGTGGTAAAATATATGGGAGTTCTAGTTTTGTAACAGCTGCAAGGCCACATTGACAGCCCTTGCAGCTGAATGGGGATGCATATGGCGTGTTTTTTGCGGGGCCAGTTGAACTTTTTAGTTATACCACTTTGGGGAATGTCTATTGCTTTGACCACTTTTTATTTAAATCAGAGGCAAAAGAGTGGAAAAAAAAAAAAAAAAAAAAAAAAAAGGCGGTCCAGCAATTTAGATTTTTTTTTTCTGCTATGACGTTCAGCCTACGGGAAAAATATTTTTATAAGTTTGTAGACCGGGCATTTTCGGACACAGGGATACCTTATGTGTTTCACAGTAATTTTTTACTTTTATATGTATTCTAGGGAAAGGGGGTGATTAGAACACTTTTTTTTTTTTTTTTGATTGCAAGTCCCATAGATTGCAATACAAGTGTATTGCAGTCTATGGGAGATTCTGTACATTCACTTACTGGACAGAGCAGCCGCAATAGTAATATTACTATGACAAGCCTGGGAGCCTTCATAAGGCTCCCAGCTCTGGCAGGAACAGAACGGCTCCCGCGATCGCGCCGTGCGTGAGCCGTCCTGCAACAAGAAAGGTACGGGGCTGGTGTGGATCGGTCCTGGGGGTTAGCTTTAGTACCTTTAGGGGGCTCACAGGTAGTAATGCCGGCGATCAGAGTGGACTCTGGCCAGTATTCAGACCCTTTGCTGTGACACTCATATTTAACTCACATGCTGTCCATTTCCTTCTGATCCTCCTTGAGATGGTTCTACTCCATTGGAGTCCAGCTGTGTTTAATTAAACTGACTGGACTTGATTAGGAAAGGCACACACCTGTCTATATAAGACCTCACAGCTCACAGTGCATGTCAGAGCAAATGAGAATCATGAGGTCAAAGAAACTGCCCAAGGAGCTCAGAGAGAGAATTGTCGCAAGGCACAGATCTGGCCAAGGTTACAAAAGAATTTCTGCAGCACTCAAGGTTCCTAAGAGCCCAGTGGCCTCCATAATCCTTAAACGGACGAAGTTTGGGACGACCAGAACTCTTCCTAGACCTGGCCGTCCAGCCAAACTGAGCAATCGTGGGAGAAGAGCCTTGGTGAGAGAGGTAAAGAAGAACCCAAAGTTCACTGTGTCTGAGCTCCAGAGATGCAGTAGGGAGATGGGAGAAAGTTCCACAAAGTCAACTATCACTGCAGCCCTCCACCAGTCCACGACTGGTTGCAATTGGACGAAAGATGAATGCGGCCAAGTACAGAGATATCCAGGAAGAAAACCTCTTCCAGAGTGCTCTGGACCTCAGACTGGGCTGAAGGTTCACCTTCCAACAAGACAATGACCCTAAGCACACAGCTAAAACAAAAGGAGTGGCTTCGGAACAACTCTGTGACCATTCTTGACTGGCCCAGCCAGAGCCCTGACCTCAACCCAATTGAGCATCTCTGGAGAGATCTGAAAATGGCTGTCCACCAACATTCACCATCCAACCTGACGGAACTGGAGAGGATCTGTAAGAATACTCAATACTGAGCAAAGGGTCTGAATCCTTATGACCATGTGATATTTTTCTTTAATAAATTTGCAAAAATAGAAATAAAATGAACTTTTTTACTTTTAGCAAATGGCTGCAATGAAATAAAGAGTGAAAAATTTAAAGAGGTCTGAATACTTTCCGTACCCACTGTGTATAATATATATTATATATACACACATACACAAAATGGGAGTTGCACTTTAAAGTGCGAAGGTTTTATTACCTATATTTTAGGAAACCGCATTAAATATTGAACATGTCACCAATTTTCTAAGTTAATATATTTCTAAAGGTGCTATTGACATGAAATTCTCACCAGATGTCGGTAACAACCGATCTAATCCACACAGGCAAAGAAATCAAACCGTAGATGTCCATAAATTAAGTTGTGTGATAATGTGACATTACACAGGGAAAAAGTATCAAATACGCTTACCGAAATATATTTAATACTTCGTACAAACGCTTTTGTTGGTAATGACAACTTCAAGATGCCTCCTTTATGGAAAAGCTAGTCTTGTGCATTGCTCAGGTGAGAGTTTGGCCCATTCTTCCACATAAACACTCAAGGTTCTGTGGGCTCCTATGAACTCTAAGCTTTAGTTCCTTCCATAGATTTTCTATTTCTTCTGGATCTCTCAGCAGCATTTGACACTGTAGACCACAAACTCCTCCTCACTATGCTCCATTCTATTGGCCTCAGGGATAACACTCTCGGTTTTCTTCCTATCTCTCTGACCACTCATTTAGTGTATCATTCACTGGTGCTATTTCTTCTCCTCTGCCCCTTGTGGTTGGGGGTTCCTCAAGGCTCGGTCCTCGGTCCCCTCCTCTTCTCTCTGTACACAGCCCCAGTTGGACAAACCATTCGCAAATTTGGTTTTCAATACCATCTTTATGCAGATGATACCCAACTATATACCTCATCCCGCGACATCACCCCTGCACTACTACAGAACACCAGTGATTGTCTCTCTGTCGTCTCTAACATCATGTCTTCTCTTTATCTGAAATTGGTTTTTGAAAGATTCAAACTTCTTGTGTTCCCTCCATCTACTAACCGACCTAACCCTGATATCTCCATTTATGTCTGTAGCCTTACTATTACCCCGAGGCAGCATGCCCGCTGTGTGAATATGTGGGGTAAAGGTGAGATCAAAACCAAATACAACCCCCAGACACTTGCACGCTCTTGCCACCTGCACCTTAAAAATATCTCTAGAATTCGCCTTTTTCGCACTGTGGAAACATCAAAAACCCTCATTGTCGCTCTGAATCTCTCTCGTCTTCACTATTGCAATTCTCTTCTAATTGGGCTTCCTCTTACTAAACCCTCCCCACTACAATCTGTCCTGAATGCAGCCGCCAGACTCATCGTCAAGCCGGTACACAGACGCATCTACCTTGTGTCAGTTGCTGTATTTGTTGTACATCCAACACAGAATACAATATAAAATTATCACACTGACCCACAAATCCATCCATAGCACTGCACCCCCCTATATCTCCTCTTTCACCACTGTCTACCTCCCTAACCGTCCTGCCAACGACCTTAGACTTGCATCCCGTTATCCGATCATTCCATTCCCGTCTCCAAGACTTTTCTTGAGCTGCACCAATACTCTGGAATGCAAGACAATCCGATTAATCCCCAACTACAGCAGCTTCAAAACTGCCCTAAAATCACATCTGCATGGTCAGGCTTATCACGTGACCTGATCACAGTGTAGTGTGCGGAGGTGCAGCACAATAACACCTTTTATCCTTCCTCCTCTGTTCCTCAGATCCTGTCCTCTCCATCTAGAAGTTACACTGCACTCCTTGCACTTAGTATCTGTTTATTCACAGATACCGGCTGCTGATGGATTCATACAGCTTCAGTTACACAACTTTTCTATTAAAAGATGGCTGGACCATTGTAGCAAACAAGCCCTCTGACCTCTTGTGTCCCCCCTATCTCCTCATAGAATGTAAGCTCTTGCAAGCAGGGCCCTCTCTCCTATTGTTTGATATGTTTATTTCTTTGTCACATTGTAATGTCACATATTGTCTGTTCATGTGTCCTCTGATTTGTAAAGTGCTACGGAATATGTTGGCGCTATATAAATTATAATAGTAATAAGTTATTATAATATTATTATTATTATTATTATTATTATAATATTCTAGCAGCTTTATTTTCTCTCTCTGAAACCAATTGAGAGTTTCCTTGGCTGTGTGTTTGGGATCACTGTCTTGCTAAAAAGTCCATCCTCGTTTTGCCTTCATCATCCTGGTAGTTGGCAGCAGATTTTTATCAAGAATGTCTCAGTACATTTGTCCATTCATCTTTTCTTCAATTCTATGAAGCTTGCCAGCGCCATATGCTGGAAAACAGCCCCACACCATGATGTTCACACCTCCAAACTTCACCATTGGTATGGTGTTTTTGGGGTCATATGCAGAGCCTTTTGGCCTCCAAACATAGTGTGTATTATTGCATCCAAAGAGTTCAATTTTGGTCTCATCTGACCAGACTATTCTCCCAGAATTTCACAGGCTTGTCTAAATGTTGTTGAGCAAACTTTAAAACGTGCTTACGCTAGGTTCACACCTGCACCTGGTTTCCGTTCTTCGGAAACCTAGCCCCGCTTAAAAAGCGGTTACCCGCAGAAACCTACAGACCCCATAGACTATAATGGGGTCAGCTGGGTTTCCACCCAAAAAAAAAAAAAATGTAGAGAGAAAAGTCCTGCTTGCTTTTTTTTTTTAGGCAGGTTTGGGAACAGAATCCCCTAACGGAATGCAGGCGCAGGTGTGAACCTAGCCTTAAACATGCTTTTTATTCAGCAATGGAGTCTTGTGTGGTGAGCACACATACAGGCCATGAAGGTTGAGTCCATTACTTATTTTATACTCTGAAACAATTGTACCAGTTGATAACAGGTCTTTCTGTAGCTCTCCACAGGTGGTCCTTGGCTCTTGGACAACTCTTCGGATAATTCTTTTCACTCCTCGGTCTTAAATCTTCCGGGGAACACCTGGTTGTGGCCGGTTTATGGTGAAATGATGTTCTTTCCACGTCCAGATTATTGCCCCAACAGTACGCACTGGAACCTTCAGTAGTTTAGAAATTCTTCTCTAACCAATGCAATCAGTATGTTTTGTAACAATAAGGTCTTCACACAGTTCACTGGATTTACCCATCATGAGAAGTTTCTTGTGTGACACTTTAGTAATGAGACACTTTTTATAGGCCATCGGTTGATCTAATTACTGATTTCAGCTAGTGTCATGACTTTTCATGGCTTTTTTTGCACGCCTCTCTCTTCATGTGTTCAATATTTTTCCCTGTGTAGTTTCTCATTACACAATTTATGGACATCTATGGTTTGATTTCTTTGCCTGTGTGGATAGGATGGGTTCTTACCGACATCTGGTGAGAATTTTACGTCAATAGTACCTTTAGAAATATATTTACTTAGAAAACTGGTGATATGTTCAATGCTTATTTCACCCACTGTATATAGACACACCACCTGTAAATGACACTTCAGAAAGTTGAGCAGTCAAGCGGTAGTACAAATAGTTATATGGCATACCAAGCAAAGCACATTGTGTTGCAATGCAGATTTTGCTCACATGGCTTCTGCAAGTGGTAGGTGTTGAAACCAAAGTTTACCTGTGGATGCTGCACAACCCAAAATGGAAAAAATAAAATAAAAAATAAAAAAATATATCACACAACCACAGTGGTTTACTGTCTAACTTCATGGCTCTAGGCCATGCGACATAATATGACAACCCATAGTGCGGTATAGAAATCCAACCACATAGACCATCACATAATGACTACAGGTACAGATTGCCACTTGCGATAACCTGTTATCAGTGGCAGACAGTTCTAATTAACCCTGCTACACTGGTGCATTACATAATGCACATTCAAATAGTAAATGGCTGCACCAAGTACACCAAGGTGGGATGCTCTTCACTCTAGGACTGTGGAGTTGATAGGAGTCACTGGTTTGACCTGCTCCCTCATAAATGGTTGACAGCTATGGTTAGACTGAAGCAGCAGAGCTCAAATTCATTTAAAAAAAAAAAAAAAAAAAAAAAAAAAAACGCTAGTGACAATTGCTATAAATGTAAATGTGCAACAAATTATGCATCTAATTATACAATAATTCTAAAACTTAATTTAAAGTTATTATTTTGTTTTGAAGCCAGAGTGGGTAACTTTTTCAACTGTGACTCCGCAACCTTGCTTCACTCTAGGAGGGAGGTCCTAAGCAGGGGACACAGGAACACTGTCTCCTTTCACGCTTGATGTTACCAAGTACATGTGACAGTCCCTCTAAGCCCTTGCCCCTACAGTCCAGGTGTTATAATCATTGCCTTCTACTCTGATGACTATGCCAGAAAAGCAGCGAAATGGAGAGTGAATTGCATGTTGCTGAATTACTATTACCTGAAATGCACCCAATCCTGAAGGAAACTCATAACAGAAGTGTCACACAATGCCCTAAATCACAGGTGTCAAACACAAGGCCCGCGGCCTTCTGTTATCCGGCCCGGCACTTATCTGGCCCGCAGGGCCGCGGCATTTTTTATTGTCTATGTAATGTAAACCAGCCCAGGACAGGCTACTAAAAAAAAAAAACAAAAAAAAACAAAAAAAAAAAAACAAAGCTACGCGATACCTGTCCTGGGCTGGTTTACAAGACCTCTGCATGTCAGCGCAGGCGGCGATACAATGACGTCATCGCGCCTCCTACGCTGACACGCAGACGTCGGGGACAAGAAGAAGAGGAGGCGGCGGCGGCTGCATCAAGGCATCGGAGGTAAGTTGCTGCTGGAGTATCCTACTGCTTAATAGCTCGCTTATCTGTTAAGGAGAAGTTACTTTTATACACGTGTAAAATAATCTTGGCCCTTCAAGGTACCCCGTGAGGCTGAAGTGGCCCCCGGAGAAAATGAGTTTGACACCCCTGCCCTAAATCTTTAAAAGGTGAGGTTTCAGTTTAATTTCCAACTGCAAGTAAATCTAAAGAGTAGCTATAAATAAAAAAAAAAGTCAAGTCCTTGGTTGTTCAGATGTAATGCCCCAACTGCAACACAAGAGTGACTAGCTCAAACATGATGACTTCTTTTTGTAACCATCATGGTGTTACGGTCTTAGCAACATAACAGCATTCAATTTCATTAGCTGTGATACCGTCAGGAACTGCAGTCTCCGGCCGATCAACATATGTTTTAGGCAAAGTTGACATGTAACCATAGCCTAATGGGTCAGTTTGGTTTCCAACAAAACCAAAACTGTACCAGAATCTCCACCGCAGATATTAACATCTGTTCGCATCTGCACTATGGTTTTGTCAGTTGTAGAAGCTGTAAGGTTGTACCAGATCAATAGTATCTAGTTGCTTTGTTTTAACTAAAAGTAATAATACATGCTTTCTTATTCAATGATGGAAATTTCGGTAGAATGCTGAATATAAATGGAAACATGACATAAGAGATTACCCAAGAGATTTGATGTACATTTACATGTTCTTATTTACATTTAAAATTTTCGATATCCATCCATAATTCAATGTAATTAATAAATGATGATCATTGCCTTGTTCTGAGTGACGTCCATTCCACGTTTATAGCCATATTGGGAAAAAGACTAAGCACCGGCTAAGCATACAGACTCTATCTATATACACTCTCATAGACTGAAATCACGGGGCGAAGTTGCCTCTGGGCCGATTACAGTCCAGACACATACATAACCGTGCCAGTTACCTTGCGGTTGTTGACGGAGGAGCCGGAGTACATGTAGTAGGCAATTCCAAGCACCCACAGGAAGGCGAAGCAAAGCAGAATGCGAGATTTTCTCCTCATTGTACACGAAGCAGCGTCTTGAGGCGGCCACAGGCGATCTACGCTGGCGCACGCTTCCTCCTCCGCCCACTGAGTGCAGTGTAATCGCCTGCAGCGTCAGCCCCTCTCCTTCTGGCATGGACTCCTTGACTGGAACAAGGCCGGCTGGCAGGAAACAGCGAGCATCACCAGGTCATGGGGCAAAGGTCAAACTGCTCTTGGTGAGCCAATCACAGATAACTGAGGGGATTGTCAGTGGAGATGGGTGGGATTTATAGCGTAGTCATGGTTACAGTACGCCATTGCTCAGAGACTCTCAGTCTCGAAAAGTAGTAGTCTCACGTCACTCTGTGCTGGTTGACTGGGCAGTGCTTCTATTGTTCATTGGCATTGCCTTTTTCTCAGTTTCTGTCTGGGAGCATTTAATATATATGTGTAGCTTATAGTGGAATGAATACATATTCCACATATACAGGCATGGTGTAATTCCTTCTGTTTCCTAGATATAGAATAAACAGGTTATGTGAGTAGTTTATAGTGGAATAAACACATTTTATCACATATGCAGGCATGTAGCAAGTTTATGGTGAAATGAACAAATATTCCACATACAGGCATGTAGCAAATTTCCTGTGCTTCATAGAAATGGAATGAAAAGATTATACCAAAGACAAAGCCTACAGATCCAATGGTGCTACACTTAACCTTTGATTCTCTCCTATCCTTCAAGTATCACATCCAAGCCCTCAACACCTCCTGTCACCTCCAACTCAAAAACATTCATTGAATCCACTTCTTCCTCACCCCTGAGTGTTTTCTTAGCTCCGGCCTTGTGATAAGCAGGACAAGTGACAACACTCACTGCTCTCAGTTAACTACAGCTCTGCCGGTCAGCATAATGCAGTTTAAATATAATTTAATTATTATTTAAATATTATGTAATTATTTATAATAGTATAAATAATAATCCTCTCATAAATAATAATTCCTGCTTAGAAATAAGGGTCCCTGATTATAAATAGTGCGCCTTATCAGTAATTGTCCCTCCTTAGGGTAGGTTCACATAGGGTCAGTTGCATCAGTATCAGTTTTTGTCAGGTTGAAAATGCATCAGTTGTCAGGCTTTCAAAAATTTCTACCCCCAAACCTTCAGTTGGCATCAGTGTTTTCCATCAGTTTTTACTATCACTTAACTTATAGGGTGAGTTATAGCTGTATAGTACAACCCTCTTGGCCCTTACCTAAGAAATGAACCCCTAATGCAGTGTGCTGGAGACTTGGGAGTTGGCATTTACTGGCATTTCAAGAGTTCTGCAAAAGTGTCATGACATCCAAAAACCAAACCATCTAAATCTGTGCGCCAAAAAGCACATAACGCTCCCTCCCTTCTGCCTGATTGTGTGCCCAAATATCAGTCTATACCCAGATATGACATTAAGTACATTATCCTGGGTACACCAGTGTCATACATGTGGGCATAAACTGCAGTTTGGGCAAACAGCAGGGCACAGAAGGGAAGGAGGGCTATGTGGCTTTTGGAGTGCAGATTTAGATGTTTGGGATCTGGATGCCATGTCATGTTTGCAGAGCCTATAAGATGCCAGAATAGTGGAATCCCCTAAGGAGTGACCCCATTGTGAAAATTGCACCCCTCAAAGAATTAATCAAGGTGTGTAGTTAGCATTAGTGTCCCAGATGTGAATGCACAGCGGATGGTGAAGAGTGAATATGTAAGCTGTGCGGAGTACATTGGGAACACCAAATTCCCTCATTATTTCCCCAGTAGTTCCTATAATTGGGGGGGGGGGGGGGGGGTCACTTGGTGTTTTTTCCCTCGTAAGCTCTAAATCTGGGGTGTACCCTCATACATGTTAGCACAGTTTATACATTCCCCTCTTGCCACAGACAGTTTTGTTTGCGGGATGAGATGCATTTTGTAATGACACCAGTTTTGGGTGCCTATAACTTATTGAATAAATTTTATCAACTCATTTTTTAGTGGATTATAAAAAAAACATCAATTCTAGCATTACGTTTTACCTCTGAAATTTTTTGCCATACAGCATAAGTAGCATGTTACCTTTATTCTGCGAGTCGGTACGATTACGGCGATACCTCATTTATATTGTTTTTTTATGCGTTACTAGTTTTGCAGAACAAAAAAACGATTTGGGGAAGGAAATCAATTATTTTTGCATCGCCATCTTCTGAGAGGTGTAACATTTTTATTTTTCGATTTACAGAGTTAGTTGAGGACTTACTGGTTCAGTACTATAGACTGCAATACACGAGTATACACATGTAGTTCAGTCTATAGAGAAAGTCAGGTACGTGGAGGTCCTAGCAGCCTGGGGTCACTGGCTAGGATCTCGCCACGGGGGTTATTATAGTGCAACCCCCTTGGATGGCATCTAAGGGGTTAACACCAGCGATCGGAGCACAACTCCGCCCACGATCCTGAGCAATTCGCTCAGGTACAGTAGTGGAGCCGTCAATTGCCGGCTTTGCTACTGTACAGAGACTGTGCAGAAGCCGGGTGCTGCCGCATCCATCTTCAGGCAGCACCCTGCGGCATCCGGCGCTAATGAAATTTTAAGGAAGCCGGATGGAAAAACGCTGCAGGTAGCATTTTCCATCCAGCTGAGGCACAAATCTGGCACCAGAACTGATGCCTCTTGTGCCAGAACCGATCCCATAGAAAACTATGGGAAACGTCTTGGCATCAGTTTCCCTCTGGCTTGTGTGCACCACGCCAGAGGGAGACTGACAGCTGCACCGGATATATGTGAACGCACCCATACAGATAATAGTCCCTCTTATTACTAATAGTTCTCCCTTCTAAATAGTTCCTTCTTATAAATAATAATCCTCATTATCAATAATAGTACTACCTTATAGGTCCCCCTTTTAAATAATAGTCCCCCATTTATAACTCATAGCCCTTCTCCCTGTTATAAATAATAGTTCCCCTTTATTTATAAAGAAGGTAACTATTATTTATAAGGGGAACTATTATTTATAAGGGAGAACTATTATGAGGGGGAAATTTATTTTTAAGCGCTTTTTTTAAGGGGGAACTATTGTTTATAAAGGGGAAAACTTTTAATTTTAAGGGGGCTATTTATAATATTTCCCCATTCTAATAATCTCCCCTTATAAATAATAGATTCTGCCTTATAATAACCCTCCTTAAAAATAATAGCTCCCCCACTATAGATAATACCCCCATGTTCAGAAGTAAGTGCCCCCTCAGTAGTAATTGCCCCCTTTGTCTTTAAAAGCAAAAAAACAATAAATCTTACCCCGATCCCCCGATGACTCCTGTAGTTGCACTCTCGTGCAGGTCCGGGCCCGGCGCAGATGATGCGATGTAGTGACGTCATCACCTGTGCAGGGATGTCCTGCCCATCATTGTAAGTCTTCTATGACCAGTGCCGGTTTTAGACAAAGGGTGGTCCTGGGCAAGATGAAAAAGTGGGGCCCCAAATGCTAACATATTGCACCTACAACACCGTCACGTTCTGTCAATTCATTGTGCTGCACTGCTGATCTTTGGCACTTCCAGGTGCATTCCTAAGGTCCTTTAAAGATCATTGGCAAAAGCAACAAGGCAAATGTGCTTTCCAGCACAAAAACTATTCATACACTTATAGAGTTATTAAATATCAGGGCCCAATAGTGTCATGTCAATCCCTTACTACAAGACAGATTCCCCCATACCCCAACAGTATAATCCACATATAACTCATTTTATTGTACAATGTGCCCCTCATAATGCCACCCACTCCACTAGTTTCAGAGTTACCTCCATACCTCTATATGCGGAACACAAATTGTCCCCTTTTATCACAAATGCTCTGCTCATAATGCCAACTAGCATATTAAAGTGGTTGTCCTGGAATTTTTATTCATCATCTGATTGGTGGGGGCCCAATAGCTGTGCCCTGCATGGATCATCTGTTCAGGGGCACGTCTAATACCCATACTATACACTCCAGGGAGCCAGAAACAGAAGGCTTAGTACCCTTTATAGTGCAAAGGCACTGGTACTGCAGCTCAGCTCCCATTTAAGTCAATTATTAACATAGCTACAGTAAAGCTGCAGGGCCACTATACAGGGAACTGAACCCTCTGCTTCTTGCTCTGTGCAGTGCATAGTACAGGTGTTGGAAGTGGCCCCGAACAGATGATCCGATCGATTACATATTTAGGCCATAAATAAAATTTCCTGCACATCCTCTTTAACCTCTGCCTACCCTGCACTACAATAGCACACAGCAGTAAGAAGGTCATTCCTGTATGCAATTTACTATAAAGAGTTCAGTGATGGTATAGCCATAGGAGCTGTGCCTACTCCATCTCTTGCAAGTTCCAGTATCTTCCAAAGAAACACACTGTATTGATTCCAGTTTCCTGTCTCAACAAAGGTACTGGACAACCAGGAAACTGGTGCAGGAGGAGTGTGTTTCAATAGGAGATGCTGATGACATCACACGACCCGCTATTAGCAGATATTTTTAGGCTAACATTACATGGCGTTTCTACACTGGATGCCACCCTCAAGTTTGCTCTGTATGAAATACTCTGTATGAAAATCCTCTTATACCGAAGTGATTTTCCTATTATGATAGCTTATTACCTATCCCATTTGAATGGCAGTTGTGTATGCACATGGTTGTAGGACCAACCAAGGTAGCTGAATGCTGAATTTGGCTGTCTTTGACAGTCCCATACACTTCAAAGTGAGCAGCAGTGCGCATACTGAACCGCCAAACCATTCAAACGGAAGAACAAAGGACACATGACTGATGGTGGTCCTAGAGGTCATAAACTTATCACCTATCCTTAGGTTATAAACTTTGATTTTAGAAGAACTCTTTAACAACTTCAATATATGGTTTATTATACTATAAAAGGTAATCTAGAAAACATCATATTACATACAGTGGGGAAAAAAAAGTATTTAGTCAGCCACCAATTGTGCAAGTTCTCCCACTTAAAAAGATGAGAGGCCTGTAATTGACATCATAGGTAGACCTCAACTATGAGAGACAAAATGAGAAAACATATCTAGAAAATCACATTGTCTGATTTTTTAAGAATTTGCAAATTATGGTGGAAAATAAGTATTTGGTCACCTACAAACAAGCAAGATTTCTGGCTCTCACAGACCTGTAACAACTTCTTTAAGAGGCTCCTCTGTCCTCCACTCATTACCTGTAGTAATGGCACCTGTTTGAAATTGTTATCAGTATAAAAGCCACCTGTCCATAACCTCAAACAGTCACACTCCAAACTCCACTATGGTGAAGACCAAAGAGGTGTGGAAGGACACCAGAAACAAAATTTTAGACCTGCACCAGGCTGGGAAGACTGAATCTGCAATAGGCAAGCAGCTTGGTGTGAAGAAATCAACTGTGGGAGCAATAATTAGAAAATGGAAGACTTACAAGACCACTGATAATCTCCCTCGATCAGGGGCTCCACACAAGATCTTACCCCGTGTGGTTAAAATGATCACAAGAACGGTGAGCAAAAATCCCAGAACCACACGAGGGAACCTAGTGAATGACCTGCAGAGAGATGGAACTAACGTAACAAAGGCTACCGTCAGTAACACACTACGCCGCCAGAGACTCAGATCTTGCAGTGCCAGATGTGTCCCCCTGCTTAAGCCAGTACATATCCGGGCCCGTCTGAAGTTTGCTAGAGAGCATTTAGATGTTCCAGAAGAGTATTGGGAGAATGTCATATGGTCAGATGAAACCAAAGTAGAACTGTCTGGTAGAAACACAACTCGTCGTGTTTGGAGGAAAGTGAATGCTGAGTTGCATCCAAAGAACCCCATACCTACTGTAAAGCAAGGGGGTGGCAACATCATGCTTTGGGGCTGTTTCTCTGCAAAGGGACCAGGACGACTGATCCGTGTACTTGAAAGAATGAATGGGGCAATGTATCGTGAGATTTTGAGTGCAAACCTCCTTCCATCAGCAAGAGCATTGAAGATGAAACGTGGCTGGGTCTTTCAGCATGACAATGATTCCAAGCACACTGCCAGGGTAACGAAGGAATGGCTTCATAAGAAGCATTTCAAGGTCCTGGAGTGGCCTAGCCAGTCTCCAGATCTCAACCCCATAGAAAACCTTTGGAGGGAGTTGAAAGTCCGTGTTCCCCAGTGACAGCCCCAAAACACACTGCTCTAGAGGAGACCTGCATGGAGCAATGGGCCAACATACCAGCAACAGTGTGTGCCAACCTTATGAAGACTTACATGAAATCAGAATAAACCTTTCCCATTTTTGGTCAATGAGGATTACCAAAATTATTTATATTTGTCAAATGCCAGAATAATATATATATATATATATATATATATATATATATATATATAGGAGAGAGAGGGAGGGAGGGGAGAGAGAGAGAGAGAGAGAGAGAGAGAGAGAGAGAGAGAGAGAGAGAGAGAGAGAGAGAGAGAGAGAGAGAGAGAGAGAGAGAGAGTGAATTTATAAGGCATTTTTATTACTCTCTGCAAAGTCAAAAGTTTACATACATTTAATTAGTATTTGGTACCATTGTCCTTAAAGAGGAACTTTCACGTCCTCATGTATACGCCGTTTTACATATCGCTAGAAAGCCAACAGTACAGCGCTATGGGTGAGTACAGAGAAAGGGGGCGTTCCTTACAGCCCTGCAATGATGCTGAGCTTTGAGGAACACCCCCCCAGTACAAGTCTATGGGCGAGTACTGTCAGGGAGGGCATTCCTCACAGCGCAGCTAGACTGTCAGGAACGCCCTTCTGACGGTACACCGTGAAACTAAGACCACCGATATCTCCAGTCCGGGGCACATACCGGGAAAGCTGGCAGTGCGCTGAATTCAGCGTGCTGTCGGCTTTCTAGTGGTATGTAAAACAGCATATACATGTGGACGTGAAAGGTCCTCTTTAAACTGTATGACTTGGATCAAACATTTTGGATATCCTTCCACAAGCTTCTCACAATAGTTTGTAGGAATTTGGGCCCATTCCTCCTGACTGAACTGGTGTAACAGCCATATTTGTAGGCCGCCTTGCTTGCACCTGCCTTTTCAGCTTTGCCCATAAATTTTCAATAGGATTGAGAGCAAGACTTTGTGATGGCCACTCCAAAACATTGACTTATCCTTGAGCCACTTTGTAACAAGTTTGGCAGTATGCTTCGGGTCATTGTCCATTTGGAAGACCCATTTGCGCCCAAGCTTTAACTTCCTGGCTGATGTCTTCAGATGTTGCTTCAGTACTGCCACATAATGTGCTTGCCTCATGATGCCATCTATTTTGTGAAGTGCACCAGTCCCTCCTGCAGCAAAACAACCCCACAACATGGTGCTGCCACCCCCCTGTTTCACAGTTGGGATGGTGTTCTTAGGCGTGCAAGATTCTCCCTTTTTCCTCCAAACGTAACAATGGTCATTATGGCCAAATAGTTCAATTTTAGTTTCGTCAGACCACAGGTCATGTCTCCAAAAACTAAGGTCTTTGTTCCTGTGTGCATTTGCAAACATTAATATGGCTTTTTTTGGTTTCTTTTGGAGTAATGGCTTCTTCCTGGCAGAGTGGCCTTTGAGCCCATGTCGATACAGTACTCGCATCACTGTGGATAACGACACACTCTTACCAGCTTCAGCCGGCATCTTCACAAGGTCTTTTGCTTTTGTTCTTGGGTGGTTATGCATATTTCGTACCAAAGCCCGTTCACCTCTGGGACACAGAACTCGTCTCCTTCCTGAGCGGTATGATGGCTGTACATTCCCATCTTGTTTGTACTTGCGTTTAATTGTTTGTAGATATGAACGAGGCACCTTCAGGTATCTGGAAATTGCACCCAAGGATGAACAAGACTTGTGCAAGTCCACAATTCTCTTCCTGATATCTTGGCTGATTTCTTTAGACTTTCCCATGATGTTACACAAAGAAGCAGTGTGTTTCAAGTGTGCCTTAAAATACATCCACAGGTGTGTCTCTAATTAACTCAGATGTCATCATCATATAGGCTGTCCCAAATTGTTTACAGGCATAGTAATCTTAGTATATGTAAACTTTTGACTTAGAAGAAAGTCAAATATAAATAATTTTGGTAATCCTAATTGACCTAAAACGGGAAAGGTTTATTCTGATTTCATGTTAGATAGTGAGAAAAAGATGCTTATGTGTCTTTTCATATAGTGTATGTAAACTTCTGATATTCTAATATATATATATATATATATATATATATATATATATATATATATATATATATAAAACACACACACACACACACACACAGTACAGACCAAAAGTTTGGACACACCTTCTCATTCCAAGAGTTTTCTGTATTTTCATGACTATAAAAATTGTAGATTCACACTGAAGGCATCAAAACTATGAATTAACACATGTGGAATTATATCATTAACAAAAAAGTGTGAAACAACTGAAAATATGTCTTATATTCAAGGTTCTTCAAAGTAGCCACCTTTTGCTTTGATTACTGCTTTGCACACTCTTGGCATTCTCTTGATGAGCTTCAAGAGGTAGTCACCTGAAATGGTTTTCACAAATGGAAAAGCAAATGGAAAGAAAAGACATAAGGGGGGGTCTGGGAGGGGCTTAAGTCAATTTCGGGTCATAAACAGTCGGTCTGCCAGATTGAGGCAGATGTTAACTGGCTTAATGAACTAAACCTATTCTTCAACAGATTTGATCACACACCAGCTCCTCCCACCCCAGAATGTCCTTCAGCTCCCCTCACCACAATGACTTCACCCCATTCACCCCATGTGGCTACTTCCCAACAGACCAGTAAATCCAGAAATCTGTCTTTATCTGACCACAGTCTGACCTTCACACGGGCCCAGGTGAGAAAGGAGATGAAAAAGATCAAGGCGAGGAAAGCCGCAGGGCCAGATGACATCAGTGCAAGGCTAATTAAGACTTGTGGGGACCAGCTGTGTGGTATAATTACATATATGTATAATATGAGCCTGAGGCAGGAAATAGTCCCTGAATTATGGAAATCTTCTTGTGTGGTACCAGTTCCAAAGAAACCTCACCCTATGGACCTCAACGACTACAGACCTGTAGCACTGACATCCCACTTGATGAAGATCTTAGAGAGATTGGTTCTCACACATCTTCGCCCTCTAGTGAGCCCCGCTATGGACCCTCTCCAGTTTGCTTATCGACCGGGCATTGGGGTAGATGATGCCATCATCCACCTTCTGCACAGGGCTCTGTCTCACCTGGAGAAACCAGGGAACACGGTGAGAATAATGTTCTTTGATTTCTCCAGTGCTTTTAACACCATACAGCCCAGGTTACTGAGAGACAAGCTGGGCCTTGCTGGAGTGGACCACCACCTCTCCAACTGGATCCTAGACTACCTCACAAATCGACCTCAATACGTGAGAGCCCAAGACTGTGTGTCAGGTACCGTGATCTGTAATACGGGGGCACCTCAGGGTACGGTTCTCGCCCCTTTCCTCTTCACACTGTACACTGCTGATTTTAGGTGCAACTCATCCAGCTGCTACCTACAGAAGTATTCTGACGACTCTGCAATAGTAGGCCTCATCACAGACGATGATGACAAGGAGTACAGAGAACTGAACCGGTTTTTTGTGGACTGGTGCCACCGGAACCACCTGAAGATTAATGCGGGGAAGACCAAGGAGATGGTGGTGGACTTCCGTAAAGGCAGATGCCCTCCAAAACCAGTGGACATCCTGGGGACGGGCATCGAGATTGTGAACACCTATAAGTACCTGGGTCTGCTCCTTAATAATAAGCTGGACTGGGCAGATCATATGGAGGCCCTGTACAGGAAGGGCCACAGCAGGCTCTACCTGCTTAGGAAGCTGAGAGCCTTTGGAATCCGGGGGGCACTTCTTAGAACTTTCTTCAACTCGGTAGTGGCATCAGCCATCTTCTTTGGAGTGGCCTGCTGGGGGAGCAGTATATCAACCAGGGACAGAAATAAACTTGACAAGCTGATTAGAAGGGCCAGCTCTGTCCTGGGGAGCCCACTGGACCCAGTGCAGGTGGTGGGTGACAGAAGGATACTGTCCGTGGTGAGCTCCATGCAGGAGAATAACTCCCATCCCATGCATGAGACTGTGATTGCGCTGGGCAGTACTGTCAGTGACCGACTGCTCCACCCTAGGTGTGAGAAGGAGCGCTATCGGAAGTCTTTCCTCCCCACCGCGGTTAGGCTGTACAACCAACACCGACCTAAGCGGAGATCATTACATACAGAGAACTGAAATATCTCTCTGCCTGTTAAATCCCCCCCCCCCCCCTCTGCTACGTCCTATCTGTCTGTCTGCTATTAATGTAATGCCTCTCACCTTGGAACATTCCTGTACATGTTGTATTTGTATTTGTATCTGCTTATCTTATCTTTGCTGCTGTAACACACTGAATTTCCCCACTGTGGGACTATTAAAGGACTATTATTATTATTATTATTATTATTATTATTACTTCACAGGTGTGCCCTGTCAGGTTTAATAAGTGGGATTTCTTGCCTTATAAATGGGGTTGGGACCATCAGTTGTGTTGTTCAGAAGTCAGGTGGATACACAGCTGATAGTCCTACTGAATGGAGTGTTAGAATTTGTATTATGGCAAGAAAAAAAGCAGCTAAGTAAAGAAAAACGAGTGGCCATCATTACTTTAAGAAATGAAGGTCAGTCAGTCCGAAAAATTGGGAAAACTTTGAAAGTGTCCCCAAGTGCAGTGGCCAAAACCATCAAGCGCTACAAAGAAACTGGCTCACATGAGGACCGCCCCAGGAAAGGAAGACCAAGAGTCACCTCTGCTGCGGAGGATAAGTTCATCCGAGTCACCAGCCTCAGAAATCGCACGTTAACAGCAGCTCAGATTAGAGACCAGGTCAATGCCACACAGAGTTCTAGCAGCAGACACATCTCTACAACAACTGTTAAGAGGACACTGTGTGCAGCAGGCCTTCATGGTAAAATAGCTGCTAGGAAACCACTGCTAAGGACAGGCAACAAGCAGAAGAGACTTGTTTGGGCTAAAGAACACAAGGAATGGACATTAGACCTGTGGAAATCTGTGCTTTGGTCTGATGAGTCCATATTTGAGATCTTTGGTTCCAACCACCGTGTCTTTGTGCGACGCAGAAAACGTGAACGAATGGACTCCACACACACACACATATATGTGTATGTGTATATATATATATATATATATATATATATATATATATATATATATATACACACACACACACACACACGCAAGTTGAAGATACAGTGGGGAAAAAAAAAAAGTACCCCACAAATTGTGCAAGTTCTCCCACTTAAAAAGATGAGGCTGGCCTGTAATTGACATCATAGGTAGACCTCAACTATGAGACAAAATGAGAAAGCAAATCCAGAAAAATCACACTGTCTGAAACTGGTGCAGGAGGAGTGTGTTTCAATAGGAGATGCTGATGACATCACATGACCCGCTATTAGCAGATATTTTTAGGCTAACATTACGTGGCGCTTCTACACTGGATGCCACCCTCAAGTCTGCACAAATACTCTGTATGAAAATCCTCTTATACCGAAGTGATTTTCCTATTATGATAGCTTATTACCTATCCCATTTGAATGGCAGTTGTGTATGCACATGGTTATAGGACCAACCAAGGTAGCTGAACGCTGAATTTGGCTGTCTTTGACAGTCCCATACACTTCAAAGTGAGCAGCAGTGCGCATACTGAACCGCCAAACCATTCAAACGGAAGAACAAAGGACACATGACTGATGGTGGTCTTAGAGGTCAGAAACTTATCACCTATCCTTAGGTTATAAACTTTGATTTTAGAAGAACTCTTTAACAACTTCAATATATGGTTTATTATACTATAAAAAGGTAATCTAGAAAACATCATATTACATACAGTGGGGGAAAAAAAAAAAAAAAAAAAAGTATTTAGTCAGCCACCAATTGTGCAAGTTCTCCCACTTAAAAAGATGAGAGGCCTGTAATTGACATCATAGGTAGACCTCAACTATGAGAGACAAAATGAGAAAACATATCTAGAAAATCACATTGTCTGATTTTTTAAGAATTTGCAAATTATGGTGGAAAATAAGTATTTGGTCACCTACAAACAAGCAAGATTTCTGGCTCTCACAAACCTGTAACTTCTTCTTTAAGAGGCTCCTCTGTCCTCCACTCATTACCTGTAGTAATGGCACCTGTTTGAAATTGTTATCAGTATAAAAGACACCTGTCCAAAACCTCAAACAGTCACACTCCAACTCCACTATGGTGAAGACCAAATAGCTGTAGAAGGACACCAGAAACAAAATTGTAGACCTGCACCAGGCTGAGAAGACTGAATCTGCAATAGGCAAGCAGCTTGGTGTGAAGAAATCAACTGTGGGAGCAATAATTAGAAAATGGAAGACATACAAGACCACTGAATCTCCCTCGATCAGGGGCTCCACGCAAGATTTCACCCCGTGGGGTCAAAATGATCACAAGAACGGGGAGCAAGAATCCCAGAACCACACGGGGGGACCTAGTGAATGATATGCAGAAAGCAGGGACTAACATAACAAAGGCTACCATTAATAAAACACTACGGGTTCCGATTTGCCGCTCTGGAAATCCTACGAGCAGCTGTCTCTGAAATTTTTCTTGGTCTTCCAGACCTTATCTCCACTGCTCCTGTTGACTGCCATTTCTTAATTATAGGAAAAATGAGATGTGTGAATATCCAAAAAGGGTATCTAAAACTCAAAATCTTTATTAATATACTTTAAAAAGATCATAGTTCATGAAATTAACTTTCTAAAAATCACTAGAAATAGCCATATGGTTCATGGAGGACCTTAATACAACATAATGCCAATAGTCTTCCACAAAACATAAACTGGATTCCCCAGTACGAGATATCTCTATCACTAGTGTGGGAAGGTAATACGAGGTTAGCCTCATAAATGGTGTAGGCTATTATTTTTAAACCTCCACATTAACCAACCCAGGATATCTCATGAATGTTACAGGTATAATACAGGGTTTGATGCAATTAATAAAGCATCAATAGGCTTTTACTGCTGCCCAGCGATAATCTTTATTCCTGGACAGCATGAAATAGCCTAGTCTAACCTGATAGCAGATATAAACTATATATATAGGAGTCTAATATTGGTTTGTGCATGGGGATTAGTTTGGTATATTTATTATAAATTACTGTTCTACTATATGAGAGTGGTATATATATTATACTGTACACTATCTTTGCAAGGGTTGATATACTGATACCCTTCCAGGGAGAGGAAGGTAACATTGTTTTTTTTTTTTTTTTTTTGTACCCTCCCCTGGGTCTCTGATCATTATCTTCTGGGGTCTGAAAAGACCCCAGAGTATAATAATTGTTCATGGGTGGTCCACAATGGGGCATAATACTTTGTGCAGGGACCACTATGGGGCATAATACTGTGTGCAGGGACCACTATGGGGCATAATACTGTGCGCAGGAATGCGGTTTGTGCGGGGGGTGGTCCAGGGGTGTTTGGGGGCGGCGGTTCGGGGGGGGGGGGGATTCCTAGTTACGCCACTGCTGTAGTTTATAGTGAATTGAACCCATATTCCACAAATACAGGCATGTAGTAAATTACCTGTGCTTCCTAAACATGGAATGAAATAGATATACCTGTAATTTATAGTGAATTGAACCCATATTCCACCTATACAGGCATGCAGTAAATTATAGAGATGGGCGAATCGGTGCCGTAATGAGACGTGTTGTCCCAAATATTCCAAATTGTTCAGTTTTTAACAAAACCAAAACAAATGACAATTCACTTCAGACAAACAAAAATAGCTGCGCTCCGTCACATGTTTGACCAGTAAATACAGAGCAGACAATGTCATGTGTGCAATGACTCACATCACATGATAGTAACATCTGACAGCTTCAATTGGTGTAAGGGTTGACATCTGTAATCCATGTCACTGCATCATAGCTAGGCTATGACACAGATCAGAAGATGCAGGAATTCCAGCTATAGTTATCGGAGGATTTAGAGAATAAAGCAATTATGCACAGGCAGATTAATTGTAGAATTGAATATAGAACAAGTGGTTTCTTCACCCAATATACTATCTTTTTTAGGTTTTGCAAAAATTTTTTTTTTTTTTTTTTTTTTTATTACTTTTCTGCAGCTCTACTTTGCAGAACACAGTGTAGTTGCAGAAGACACTGTACACTGCAGATTTTAG